>JACJUM010003085.1:15613032-15659760 GCA_020976665.1 Heortia vitessoides
TTTTGTAGATTACCCAAACAATTACACCATTGCAATAGTTTTTGTAGTTTACCCAAACAATTACACCTTTGCAATAGTTTTTGTTTTGTTACATCGAGTGCAATCCTGCTCTAATTCAGAAACAAAATTATTTAAATCGAAAGTCTAGGCATCTTTTAGAGACAATATACTAGGTCTATGTCGAAGATATCATATCTAGTAATTAATGATCAGACAATTAGTCCTCTAGGTGCTTTGGCAATGGCAGGCTGTAATAACAATGGAGTAACTGACAAGAGCAATAACCATTGTGTGTACCATCAATGTCCGACATTTGACATAATTGTATTGAGCTATGTGTGATCTGGATAATGCTGATGTGAATATGGAGAAAATATTTCTCATTTATTTAGCTTTAGTTTAAAGCTTTATTACTCAAACAAAATTTTAATGCATTTAACACAGATGGACAACTCGGCAGGAAATATTTGTTAATTTCAATTTTACACAATGCTAATTTCCTGATGTTTAAAAACTAGCGACGCCCCCGGCTTCGTTAAGGTATATAGAAACATTTTAACACATTGATAGGTTTTCATCCTGTTTTAGTGTCTCTAACCTATAAATTATCGATCTTCACAGATTTATTAATCACTAGCTGTGCCCGCGACTTCGTCCGCGTGGAATAGTTTTTTTTTTTGGGTACCTATACCATACTTATTTACCTTAACTTATATAAACTTTGAATGTCAAGTTTATCTATATCGAATCAATGGATTGAAAAATAAGTTTCAAGTTTCTAGCTCCAAAAATAGCGATACTTCGATACAAATTTTCATCCCTCCTTTCAACCCCTTACAACCCTTTTTCCGAATTAAAAAATAGCCTATGTCCTTTCTCAGGGTCTGATTGTCTGTGTCAAATTTCATTAAAATCAGACAGACATAGTTACTTTTGCATTTATAATATTAGTAGGGAAGTTGGGATTTCTCTTGATTTACAGGTCCATAAGCTTAAAAAAAATATTAAGTAGCTTTAAAAAAATTATGAATATTGCTAAATTTTTAATGAAAGATAATATTTACAAAAAACTAAATAAATTTTAGTAAATTCTAAATTGCATCTTTTGACTAGGGAAAAGACGAAAGAATTTTGACAGTTTTTATCAATGTAAAGCTATTATGTAAATATATAACAATTTCTTCTCTACAGATTGTTTCAAACTTGTAAAAGTTTGACATTTGAGCTGTACAGCTGTAGCTGACGGCGCTGAACAAATAGAACACTAAAAAAAATACTACATATCTACTAAGGTCTTGGCAGTGCAGTTCCCCGGCAAGGGAAAGATATTTTTTCAAAACTTGCCTGAAGTCTGAGATGAGTTGATTTTTAGTAAATGTTACATTTAATTTAAAATTTAAATGTTATTTAACTTCCTTTCAGTATACTCACAAAATTGAAGCTATATTGGTAGCCATCTGGATTTACGGTGGGAAAGATGCGCCAGTCAAATTTGTCCCTCAATCTGGTGATGTTAGAGTCATCGCTGGTCAGGAGTTGGTTGATGAAATACGTGGTAGTGGCTGGCGTGATCCATTCTCGGGCGTGAATACCTGTTTTTATAGAACCACAAATTCGTATTGAACTTATTGTAGAAAACTTTCTATGGGCCAGAGTACTTTTTAATTTGATGGTATTTTAAAGAACCTTCCAGATGGAATTATTTTAGAACCTATTCGTAGATATGTTAAAGAAAAGTATCGATGAAAGCTCGGTGCAACCGGACTTTGTATAAACTTAAAATTGAAATTACGGCCACAAATCGAGTCCTCGGCCTTATCTCAGAATAAAAAAAAAATAGAAACGTATCAGTTTGCATAGCATCAAATAAAGAAACATATGGTCATACCTTAAATTTGTATATGTCTTAATTACATATGGCGACATATCGGTATATCTCGAAATGATACCTTTAGAAACATATTAGTTTAACCGCCGTACCTTCTTCGATAAAATAAAATTTATTTTAAGGAATGATGATATAATCTTTAATAAATCTTTATACTTCTGTGTATAAGGTTCATAAACAAATTTCATACAGTATATTCAAGTACCTTACATGATTTTTTTAAAGCGTGTATCGGTTGTACGCGATCCCTTGTCGTAACTAATGGGACGACTGTCCTTTTACTAATTGCTCTGAATTAGTCAGTCATTGATTCAGGCGTTAAACGCACAAAGTTATGAGTAGTTTCAAAGATCAATTGCTGGGTATATAAGACGCATGAATGTGGACAAAATTGGAAGTTATTATATATATCTTTACACTACAGCTCCGCCACCTCCTCGGAATGTGAGGTAATCAGCTTATCCGGTGACTTGAATGGAGAGTCATATCATGAGTAGACGATTGCGACTACGAATGGTGAATGACTTACAGCTCTGGTTCCTTTCTGTACAAGAAGGGGGGAGGATTCGGTTCATGCGGTACTAGAAGTTTTTATTAAGGCCCTAGTCCATCAGTAAGACCTGCCACAACTGGTATGGAACCCTGAAAGAGTCGCAAGACCCTGTAGGGACGGTGGTTCCCTCATATACAATCGTAAGGTTGGTCATGAGTAAACACCATAAACTAAAATATTGTGCACTTCATGGAAGACAAGAGGTCGTGGGCCTGGGAACGTATTCGGTAGCGGTATCTTGTGCGCTAAGGGGTTTCCCGTCTAGGACAAAAATTTATATGATGAATGTTTGTTTGTTTATTTCTTGTTGTTAAATATATATTTAAGTATTATATTTGTGATTCCTTTATTATCGGATATCTGATAATACATGTGCTTTAGGCGAGTTATCTTGAAGTAAGTATTTGTAATGATTTATACTAACTTAGCACCTCCTTTTTATTCCTTCAAGGGATGATTTTTGAAAATGTGCTGAAATATGTGTACAGATTAAAAATCTATAGACGTTGCCATTGACAATCACTAATGTTTCTGATTATGATCGAGCAATTCTCAATGAGTTTGCTCAAAGATACCATTGTTGGAGTGCATTTGATATCTACGTTTATATTCAGCACGATCAACAGTTTTTGATTATTTTAGAGATAATATTGTCTTATTAACAACAACAATAATTAATAGTAAGAATACTCTTATGTATTAATTATAAAGATTGAAGTAAGTACAACTGACATTGGTATTAACAATACATATATCATCTACAATACATATATGAATAATGATACTTCAATACTGCATATGAAGCACTGGTGGATACGGTTCAAATTTCACTTTTTATAGTTAAATTTTGAACTTTATTTACAACTGCTACTCACGCGGTATTTTTAATTATTCATGACGATACGTAAGCCAGTTAATGCTTGTTTTAACGTTGAGTGGTTCTAGTTACTTTTGAAAAAAACGAGTTTTTTTAGGTATCCAAAGGGTAAAAACAATAAATAATAATAATAACAATTCGCAGTCTGCCCATCGGTCCGCCTGTCTGTCACCAGGCGTATCACATGAATAGATAGAACTAGACAGACAGATAAAAATTTTCTTAAAGGACGTATTTTTGTTACCCACTAAAAAAAGAATAAAATAGGTATTTAAACAGGGCTCTTAAACAACAAACACAAGTTGTTTTACTACATACGAGTATATATACATTGACCTAACTATGAGATTAGTCACGTAAAGCAATTGTATAATCGACATCAGAGAACAGAGAAATTACAAATATAACATTTTGCACCCAGACACAGGACAAACATAATTGTCATCATAGAAATATTTGTACTGGGTGGGGATCGATCCCATGAGCCATGAGGTTGCACTACCATCTGCGCTACGGTACGAAACTCTTCGCGCGTGAGTCTGACTCGCACTTGGTTGACTTTATACTTCACCTGACTCTAAAAACACAACTGGTTTGTCTGTCTTTTGTCTCGGCGTGTTGATCCTCAATCCAAGCAGGTCCCTTCCTTGATAACTCCTTCCACCAACGATGACCTCCGTCGTGTTTGGATATGCAGCACTTAGGTTTCGTAGGAATGCATGAATCTATAACATTTAAAAATAGTTTATTAAGCCCCGATGGCGCATTTGGTAGAGTTCCTATCTTATTCGCCGAAGGAAGTGGGTTCGGTCACCACCCAGGGCAAATATTTGTGTTTAGACCACTTTTTTATTTAAGTTTTTACATTTTTGGTGAGAAGTTTCAGTTACTTTGCGGCTACCGTTCTCAAGATTGAAAAGAGATTTTGTGTCACGATTTGATAATTACAATTACTACCATCACAATTTTTTATTTATATTGTGTTTTTAATTATAATTATATAAAAAACTGTACTGTGGCTGATAGTTATTTGATATAAAATCAATTGATAGTAAAAAATACTTATAATATAAATGTGTGTATTTACGATACACATATATATTATATGTATAAAATTAAAATAAATAAGTTAGTTTATTTGGCTTACTTGTTTGTTAGTAAAAAATGCATATATTTACATAATATATGCATTTTTTACTAGCAAACAAAAATATGTAATTGTTTTAATATTTATTTTAATTTTATACAAATAATATATATGTGTATAAATATATGTATATGTAAGCCAAATCAACTAACTCATTTATTTTAATAGCAGATAAAACATATATAAGATTTTTTTCCTATTAGACGTAGCAATTGTTTCTATTTTATTTCTAGTCTCATCGTAGTTGTAATTATGTATAGAAATTGAAATGTCAACAGCAGCAATGCAAACAATCTACACTATGTAAAATACCCACATTATTTATTAGCATCTGGCTCGCATACAAAAATATTGGCTGCAGCATTCCTGTCGCAACGCTGGGCGCTTTGTTGTAATGCCTGCCCAGCGCGGTAATTAAGGGCAAAGGTCCGCCTTGTGAAGTCCTATGTCCAGTAGTGGACATCCAACGGCTGCTTTGATGATGGTGAATTCCTAAGCAATGAATAAATACTGACTAATTATAAAGAACTTACATCATTAACATCGTAGTACGCCGTCCAGCCAAAGCCATTGTTTGACCGTGTGCCAGATTTCTCTAATTTAATAAGTCTGTAAAAAAATGTTAATGAATTCATTAACGTTGTCGAAGGAATGGATATAGGCTTTTGACATTTTAGAAAGCTTTTTATGTGTTTCAAATTAAGTCTTCTCCGAATTAAACTTATAAATAATGTTGTATTTCGTTCGTTAGTTACCAAAATAAAATTTTACTAACGATATTTTTATGCTGAATTCTTAGTATCGATGGTAATTTAACAAAATCTTTGATGTCTTTGTGATATTGTACAACGACGTATTTATAATTTTAGTCTGCATTTTATCGAAACCTCTTCATCTGTGCGAGTTTTTTTCTAGGTAGATCAGGTCGATGTACAAGCAGACAGTCCGCGATAAAAATACAGTCATATCAAATATAGATATTACTAGCCCGTTACCAACCTTGAAACTAAAGATATTATGTCGCCATTACCCAGTAATTTCTCTGCCTCTCACACCCTCCAAAGCAGAACACAGCAATACAAACACTGCTATTTGGCGGTAGAAATAGGTATGATAAATATTAGGTAAACGTGCAGATGACTTTCGTAAGAAGCCTACCTCTAAATGGTACAGAGAGAGGTACTGTTCTATGTCTGTACCCCATGACATGCCCAATCTAAGAATTATATTTGCAACTCATGTGTTATCCGCAACACGAGTGCTTCAAGCGGCTTAGGACGGAGTCACATCAACATATGAAATGTTTGTTCATAAAACCTACGTCATGTGAACTTAGTATAAAACCTACGTCATGTGAACTTAGTATAAAACATACGTCATGTGAACTTAGTATAAAACCTACGTCATGTGAACTTAGTATAATTTAAACTAAAACAAAAGTAGCTAATCACTAGGCAAATATAATTTTGTGCTATTGTTGAACTATTCAATCAGCTAGGAGACGTTATTAAAGGCTAATACCGGCAACAATTCGCAATAAACCCTCACTCACTCCGAATAATCATCGATCTCGAGGACGACGTCTAATTTCTCAAGTCGTGCAGCTTCCTCAAATATTTGGGCCAATTCCGGTGCGATCAAGAAGTGTGCTTCAGGCCCTCGGATGTTGTAGTATGGCAACTCCTGTTACAAAATTATTAATTAGTTTACATATTATTCAGTGAACGATTTAAAATTAGGTTCTTTTTTTTATTGTTATCATGTTTATTCAGTGTTAGATAGAAACAACTAAGCTGAAAATAATTCCAATTGGAGTGACTTAATTCGTATTCCACATCGTCTAATAAAACGGCGGGAAGTAACATATAGGAAGTAACATGATTGCATTTCATATATAAAATAACCAACAAATATAATTAAGAAATAATATAAAATAAAAATAGAAAAAAACGTAATTAAGTTTGTTTAAATTATTGGTTCTTTTTATTTTGTAGAACATATTTAGTTAATTATATTGTCATGCATGCATACATAAAATAATCACATAATAAGACACACCCAAGAACAATGATTTTTATAATCTATGAAAACGTGGCAGGCCGTTATTTCAAAAGAATGCAAGCGCAATCTGTAAAGGCATCTTAGTAAGCACTTACTTGCAGAACTCTATATATATATATAAAAGTAAAGACTTTAAGAAAGTAAGTCAACTACACAGTACAGTCCGCGTGATAGAAAGCGTCACAGCAGACTATAAACGTTCGTAATATCACAGGATATCTATGAGTATTATATATATCAGATATTCTATGTTCCGTTCTCCAATAATAATGTAACAGATCATCCGTTCTATAAAATGTGGAAGGGATACAATGATTTAGATGTTTACAATGATATCTTCCTACATGGATTGTACTGAACGTATTCAAGAGTATAGTTAGGAATAAGAATAAGATCATAAATAAGTTTATGGTTTTAATGTAGCGGATGCGAACATCCTGCTTAGAAAACCAGACTGCATTTTATTTGATCATAAATAATAGTTGTAGTAAAGTTGTTGAATTTGAACAAATAATGTATTTAAGTGCACTCTAGTCTGACAGCTGTAACTATACTTATCCAAAAAATAAATAAATAAGTAGGTATTATATATTTCTGCACTAATAGAAAAAAATAAGAAATGTTGTCAACATTTCCCGTCGCTCAGTTGGAAATACAGAGATATATTAACTTAGCAACTCAATAGATAGACTTATGTTGTCTAAAGTCCCTAATTCTGAGAATAGAGATAATTATGTTTCTACTAGTTGAATTAGCCTTGGCTATATCACAAATGGACTGTATATTCGGGTCACTTTATTAAAGCTTTGTTCTATAACGTGTTAATTAAGTGAACCGAATTAAAGATCAAGAGATAATAATATTGGATAGTAAGTATGAAGTTCCGTTATCAATTATTTTTTAAAATATTATTAGAAACCGAGAAAGCTTACGCAAAACGACTTAAAAATATGGGGGACTGGCTTTCAATTACTAGCACTTATTACTAGCACTTTCAATTACTTGCAGTTTGATATGGACAAGCAATGTGGGAAGGTTGTTGCAGGAAATAAATACTGCCTACAATTATAAATTCATGGTTATTATCAAACGCAACATTGACGTGATGTACCGGCAGGGTAGAATAAATACCTCCCTCTTTACCAGGTGTCGTAAGAGGCCACTAAGGTAACAGAACCGATGGGGACTCAACTTCTTAAATTCTGCGATTGCCCACACACTTGCCCAGCCGGTAATTATGGGCGAAATTCCCCCTTTCTTGGGGAGGCCTATGTCCAGCAGGAGACTTCCAATGACTGTTATTATGATGAAACGCAATATTCATATTGTAGTCGATCAATAACACAAATAGAACTATTACAATTTTTTGAATCTTATCTATGTTGGTGTCTGAAGTGTATATATCGCACTCCCAGATCGAGACTGCATCAACACAAAACTATAATTTTACTTAGACTTCCTGAAAATGACGAATTTCCTATCATTCTAGTAACAACGCTATTTTTTCGCAATTTTAAACGAAGTGTCAAACGTTGGTGTTTTTTTGAATATCTCATAAATTTAGCTGATTCCGTGATAAGTCGCTAAACCACTTGTGTTACGGATATCAGACAGATGTCCGTAACATTTCATCAGAAATAGTAGTTTTATTTCTAAATAAGTATGCAAATTATGAAACCTAATGCGATCACTCACGTCATTTTCAAGAGGTCCACATATAATTACAGATTTGAGTTGTTGCAGTCTTCATCATCATCATATCAGACATTGGAGTCCACTGTTGGAAACAGGCCTCCCAAAGAAAGGGGCAATTTTGCCCATAATTGCCGCACTTTGGTTGTATTACGAATCTCCTATTTCCTGATTCGATCGCGCAAAGAAACTCCGAGCATATTTTTTATACACATTTAATTTGTATAAAGGTGGAATGGTGTGTGCCACTTTAGACTGGTCATGGTATTTTATACTTTAAATAAAGGTTACTTACGGCCAACACTTTTATGGTTTTGATTAAGCTCTTTATGTTTTCGTAATAACCTTCAACTTTATAGTATTTATAGTCTTTGTAAGTTTTGTATTCGTGTATACTTGCAGAAGATCCCATCTGCAAGACAGACAACAACACTAACACTGATATGAAAGCCATATTTTGACACAGTAAAGCAATGGAAATGTCTCACTCATATTTATACCCGTATTAAAGATATCTGAGGTATTTTAACCATTTGAAGTGGAGGTTAACGATAACATATGTATACATGTGGGTTAGCGATACGACTTACGTGTAAGAATTTGTTTTTGTACTCATAAAACAATGTATGTGATTTCGGTAGTAAATGTACAATGCATACACCTGATATCATAAAGATATCAGATCCTATAGGTAATAATAATAACAAAAATTAAAATAAATAAATCATATTGCGATCAGCAACTTTAAGTTGTACTTGGTTTACAGACATCAGGCTACAGAGAGACTATATATATAAAACTTTAATACATATACTAGCTGTGCCCGCGACTTCGTCCGCGAGAAATAGTTTTTTTGTGTACCATACCTCTTTAACTTATATAAACTTTGAACGTCATGTTTATTTATTTGGAAACAATGGCCTGGAAAAGTAATTTTCAAGTAACTATATAAATTTAAAAAAAATCATTTATATTATTGATATTTACAAATATTTAATTAATCGATTAAAAAAAAAATTTAAAAATGGCGATACTTCCATACAAATTTTCATCCCCCCTTTAGACCACTTACAACCCTTATTTCGAATAAAAAAATAGCCTATGTCCTTTCTCAGGATCTAAAGATCTAAGCCAAATTTCATCAAATATGAAGTTTAAGCAGGAAAACGTAACAGGCAGACTGACAGAGTTACTTTCGCATTTATAATATTAGTAGGGTTGACATCCACACATAGAACTCACAAAAATATTCGACCCTTGACGCACGAGATAGGACTATCTGCGCACCATCTGTTCCATCGGGGCCGTCAAAAATAGATATTGAACACTCTTTCGTCTTGATTCTCTGACATAAATATATCACATCTCGGTCCTCTGAGCATGTCGTTGTGGAGTTGAGAGGATGCAAGAGGTAAACCCGTACCTCGAACTGTACATGGTCTGTACGACCGCTGATGGTGAAGTGCCTGCAGGCACCATATATAAATATATATTTAACACCCAGATACATAACAAACATAAATATCGTCATATATATATTTGCCCTGAGTGGGGATCGAATCAACGACTTTTGGCCTTTAAGACAGGATCACTACCATTTGCGCCATCGGGCTTGTCAAGCTAAATTTGAACTAAGCTGTTTCAGGTGAATATACCGCCATCTGACGGGTTCGGTACCTAAGTCACTTCCTCTTAAGACACGTGATACAGATAATGTTTTACTCTGCTAGTACCCCGCGGTATATTTATCATGATTAGTATTTTGTTGGGCGAATAGATGGTTGTTTTTATTCTTCTCTCTTTATTAATATGACTGTTTGTTCGGACCAATGTTAGGTTTGGGAAAACGACGTGACGTCTCGCTATATATATACTTATACGTCCACAAGGTAAAATTAATTATTGAGTGGTGCTTAACATGTTTATCATTAGATAGTGATACATAAGTGCTTATTAAATATCAACCACAATTCACAAGGTGAAGTTATAGTTGATTAAAAATTAAATATATATTAGTTATGATTTATCATATTTATTTATTTTTCCACGATTCTTTCAGGCGAGGTTTTACCCGCGTAGTTAGAAACTTTAGCCGGTAAGCATAGTAGAATAGTACCTCCCCCTGAACCAGGTGTTGCAAGAGACGACTAAGGTACCGAAATCGAGTAATCCCGATTTATCCATCCGAGACAGTGTAGCTCAAATGTACAGGTTGATGATGGTAGCAGCACCCCCGTCGCGAAATCTACGCTCTGCGAATGCCAACACGCTTGCCCAGCGCGACGATTATTGGCAAAACCGCCCCTTTTTTGGAGAGGCCTATATGCCAATGTCCAGCAGTGGACCTTCAATGGCTGGTATGATGATTATAAATGTTAATTTCCGTTAGATACATATTTTTTTTACCTGTCGACTAGTTTCCGAGTTTATTCGTAACAAATTTATCGTTTATTCGTTATAAATCGTTCTTGGAAATTTTTTCATTCATTTCATATCAGGTTTTTAAATTTTTTTTTTATTAAATATAATAAAGCCTATGTTACTTGGTGAAGATTAAGCTTTTTAATGGTAAAAGAGTTATTTGATTTCCTCGATCACATTTTGAGTTTAATCGTCAAACAATCAATCTTTTCTATATAATTTTAATATAGATCTATATAAAGCATAAATATATTACATATACGCAGATAAATCTGTCTGATTGTCTGCTACGTCTTTATCTTTACTAGTGAATTGATTTTAATGAATTTTAGCATGTAGATAGCTAGAAACCAGTATAATATAGAAGTGTATTAAGAGGTTTATTAATGTTGGGGAAGTATGCCCGGATCTGACAAAAGCGACGGGAGACGGTTCCACTCTAGAGAGTTGATTTCTTTTTATTTGTTTTCGTATTTCTATGTTCATCGGGGAATTGCATTTATAATATTCCTTCAACTTCAATAAACTTTTAAATTTTTATTTTTTTTATTTTTAAATTAATTTAATAATTTTTTTTCTTAGTAAACATTAATCTCAGTAACACACTTTTACACTGAGTGTGCTTGCTCTTCAATGTTTAAAATAATCAGATAATAACCAACAGATGAAGTAATCGATAGACCAGTGATTGTTTATGCATGATTACAATATTTATGTTAATATTTACAATCCTTAAAATAATTCCAAGTATAAAATATTAATATTATAAATGCGAGATTAAGTGGTTTGTTAATTCTTCGCGCTTTATGAACTGAACAATCTTCTTATTATTTTGCATATATTTAGTTGGGAGTAGGGAGAGGAGGAGGTTGGGAGCAAAAAACCGCGGGACTTGCCGTTAACAACAATTTTAGTACTATGAATGATCACTAGGTGGCTAATAACTAATATTATAAATGTTAACGTGAATCTGTTTATTACCTCTTCACGCTTTATTTACTCTACCAATTTGCGTGTAATATCACGAGAAAAGGAATATAGAATCTTTCATACCTAAATATGTACTGTTATAGAAATTTCAATTGATAATAGATATTAACTATCTTAAATACTACTGGGTGGGGATGGGCAGCATCATCCTCGTCGCAATGTTGTGCTATGCGATTGCCACTACGCTTGTCCAGCGCTGCAATTATGGGCAAAACTCCTCATCTGGAGGTGGAAGCCTATGTCCAACTGTATCCACAAGTATCCAGTCCCAACAAAAAAAAATTTGTATTAGTGTGAGAATCAATCGCCCGAATCTTGCGTCTCAGTCTTAGTTAGTCAGTTATTCGCGCAAAATTATACTTGGAACTCTTTTTAAATAATTGCTGTTCCATTTGGTGATTTAGAAAGTTTTTTGTAGCTGCCATTTACAGCCACCGAAACACACTCCGAACTCTTTCGTTCACTCATAAATAACAGGTTCATCGAATAAACAGAAGTTTAGCAATTTTCGATACCTCTACCTTCAAAGAAAATTCTCAGCAAAAAGTTGTTAAGGCGAGTGAGTTTTGTTCAGTCATTTACAGAAATCCTTTGAAATGAAATTTCGCTTTTGATTTAACACGAATAGATGTTTCATCACGTATTTTAGGCATGTTTTAAAGTATTTCTTTGACGTTTTCATATACCTAGCGAAACTTTGAAAATGAATTATGTTTTGAAGAAATAACGCCACTTTATATAATTTTATATATATTATAATAATTACGGTATCAGTGATAGCTTACGATTTTGTGCAACAAAATGATTCCAAGTCGTTTACACTCTCATCGGATTTCTATTGCCCCTCGTTCAGTTTCTGAGATGAATGTTATACTTATTTGTTCGGTCCGTGGTGCAACAGCAGGTCCGATGTTGCGGATGGTAGTAATCCTATCTTGTGCGCACAGAGTCGTGGGTTTGATCCCCGCCTAAGACATGACAAAAAATTTTATGATGACATAAAATTATGTATTTATAATAATGTATTTTATATTAATTCCTCTGTTGACGGATGTCTGTAACACAAATATGAAATACGACTTAAATCGGAGTCTGGTAAATATATGATATGTTGAGGGAGTTTTATTATTATTAAAGTGACTTGAATAGCAACTGGACCTGATGCCCATCCTAAAGAGCGTATCTCAAATGCAACAGAGCGTGAAAGAGCTGGAGCATTCTAGCTTTGAGAAGGGAATTCGGTCGACGTCAATTGCTGGACATAAGGCTCATGGAGGCTATGTATGTGCCAAGAAATCACAAAATACCTAAGTTGGTTAAATAGATATTGGATCTTTTCGCAATTATTAATGCGTTCTGCTTGGGTTATAGTTCAAAATTATTAAATGTAATACATTTTTTGTTATGATATATGGCTGGGACTCGCAGTTTAACAAGATACTTTATTCATCGGCTTTAAAACGTGGATCTTTATGCATTATTTGTTTGACGATTAAGTTACGGGTACGGTGTCTGATGTATCGACAGATAATTATGTCAATTACAACTCTCAATTTTTTTGGTAGTTTTAAAAACGTAAAAAGTAAATTTTATTATGATAAGTGAATGCGTAAATGTCAGATTCTTTTGTTCGAATCTAAATTTCATCGTTTTTAAAAATTATCTATTACCTGCATATACATTGTCTGTATATGAAGACACTATTATATGGTGAAAGAAATAAGTAAGATAAACATTGATATTATTGAGTTATAATTAAAATAAGCCCGTAAATTTCAAGTGTATCTTTTTAGATATAATAAATAAATTCGAAACGTTAGTAATGTGCAGAAACAAAATCAAATATAATTTTACCAAATGCAAAATAATGACTTGGTATACGGTCCTTTTAACATAATAAAAACAGTTGAAAATATTTTTTGCCATTTTTTGCATGTTTCTGCCCTTTTGTTGCCAATTTAAGATGTTTAACAAAGGGGCAAAAACATGGCGTAGTGGCTGGACCGGTTTTAAAGGTATTTACAGCTGTAAAAATCAAACGGGAAAGAATCAAATCATTGAACTTTCTTGGGGTCACGGTCGCGGTCATCAACTAGTTGAAAATAAATAGCATTCATCATTATTCATGTAACGTACCATTCAAGAGTTGATTTGTAGCAGACAAAGTTACGAATGGCGCGCGTCTAGGTGACAGATGCGACCCATACGTTGTGGTCGAGTGGGGCGAGGTAGGTTGGATTGATTAAATAGACTCGTATACGGAAACTAGCCGAGATTTTTATTATGAAATTTAACTAGTAATTTATGTTCCACCGAAGTTGGCAATAATAAATTAATTTATAAATTCCCACATCTCATAAATTGACCTGACTGCGGGGTAAATTACTTAAATAACTTGTGTCCCGAACGCTAGACAATAGAAGAATTACAAATATACTGTTTAAATACATATATTTAACACCCAGACACAAAACAAACACAAATATCATCATATAAATATTTGCTATGGTTGGGAATCGAACCGACGACCCCTAGCGCACAAGGTTCATTCCGTCTTCAATCTTCAAAAAGTTTAATCTTGTGGTTAGATATTTGTAGGTCAGCAATTTCGGCCAAAAGCCTATACTTCCCAGGCGAGCCCTATATTCAGTGGTCGAGTTTTTGTGACTTCTTTGATTATGGTGATGAGTGATGAAACCTATAATAAACAAAAGTGATTTATTATATTTTTAAGCGCAGAATAACACCCACAAAATGGAGAAAAAAGGAAAGTTTAAGAAAAGACCGTAAAAAGTAAACTCCAAAGTGTTACAACAGACAAAAGAATGCTGTTTTGCACGTCTGAGGCTGTATAAAAATAGATTCAAAGCAGCTTTCCTTCTACATTTGCCATCTATCATTATGTTATTATTTTATAGTTAATTATATTTAAAATCTTGTGGCGTCACACTTCAAATATAATAACTCTGAGCAACAAATGGATGCCTTAAGGCACCTAAGAGCAGAAAAGTTCCTTCTCTTGTACCAGGTGTGGTAAGAGGCGACTGAAGGACCAAAATCGACAGATGGCGGTATATGCATCCAAAACAGTGCAGCTCAAATGCATCAGGCGGAAATAAGCAGCATTATCTCCATCTTGAAAGCCTGCGCTATGAGATTACCAACACGCTTGCCCAGCGCGGCTATTATGGGCAAAATACTTCCTTTCTTGGAAAGGCTTTCAAGGAAAGGTCCAGCTATGGACTTCCAATGGCTGGTATATTTGGGCGTTAAATATATGTGTTTAAGTAGTATGTTTGTCAGGCTTAAGTCATGTTTAAGTAAGGCTTTTTTAAAGATTGAAACCGGTGCAACATATTACTGTAAGGTAAACTTGCACTGCGCTTTCTCTCTACCTCGAAAAGTACTACAAGTTCAAGTAGGGGGAAAAATGTCAACAATCATGGGTCATGGGTCCAACGCTCATTTTTTAAAAAGCCGATATATATTCTGAAAGATTCAATTCAATTTTTATTTGCATGTATATACCGCCATTTGTCGCCTCTTACGACACCTGGTGCAGGGGGAGGTACTATTCTACTCTGTCGGTACCTAACAGCTAATGGCAACCTTATCTTCAGTAATTCGTCACTTTTCTGTACGCCGCTGAAGCGGCAACAAGTGTAAAGTAAATTCCTAATAGCATGTGTGGATTTTATTTTAATATACAAATTATTTTAAATAAAATAAAGAAATGGGACAGAGTAACATAATTACCGATTTCGTTAATTAAATGACAACACGGGTACTAGAATAAACATGCTCCTAATTAATGTTGTATAGTAATTATTGCTAGACTTAGCCTGAAGGCGGTTTCCAGAAATTAAATCTTGTCCCCAACCACCAACATTGAATAGGTATCCCCGTGAGCTTTTGCTAGACGACTTTTGATAAATAACAAATGATGAATTATTATATCAATTGTTTAAAGTCAATAGATAGCATAGGCCTCTACAACATTCAGTTATAGTAGTAATCCCATTGAGTAATAAAAGTACTACATACGGGAGATGACGGATTATCTATCCGAAACACATAGCTACACGACTCTGGAACGAGCTTCCGTTGAATATTAAGGAATCCCCAAACAAATTTATTCTGAAACGCTGTCTCCGTACTTTATTTACTGATGCTGCTTCTCTAACTTTATAACCCTATTTCTGATGTACGTTATTTTATGTATATATATACATATATATATTTTTTATATCATATGCATTTATTGGGTTTATTTATACAAATATGTATGCCACGTTTATCTATTTTGTATATATATTGTCTACACCACTATATATATATATATATTTTTCTGTTTTGTGTAATGGTTGACTGGGAGATAATGCCATCTGGCATTAAGTCCGCCAGTTTGTATATTTTGTAACATTTTGTGCAATAAAGTTAAATAAATAATAAAAAAATACTCGAATTCGAGGGTAGTAGGATTACGGTTCGTTCTGTGATTAAGACCACGATTTATATTGGCAGTTGCAATTAGGGGCAAAAAATCTCAATCTCAAAAAAGCGACTCATGGCACTTTTAGCTATGGTAAAGGCTCCTCGAACTTCGTAACCATCGTTCGCATTCGCCCATCGGCTCTACTAGACTCGATTTCGATGTGCACGAGGTGGAGCGTCACTGGGAAAATACTGGGTAGACGCATATTGCCCCATCTCATCTGCAAATTTATCCTTAGTTTCAGAGACACCGCATGTCAGAATTCTGGCAAGAACTGCCACGCGGTCGGGCTAACTTCTGAGCCCGCTATACCCAGTGGACTTGACAGATGATAGAGACAGCACGTGGCTTCTCTGTAAACCCCATCTACTCGGACCCTGTCCTATTTTAATTGACTAAAGCTATTTACTCAGATTCTAGCAACCTCAAGTAATCGCTAGCCCATTGTGTTGACTTTCCTAGCAATGAGCTAGGATAGCCGATGCCAGTTTTGATGCACGCCAAACAAATGAAAGACGAAAATGTGTGTGTTCATTTGTGATTTCTAATTCACAATTTCACAAAATTTCACTACACGGATGAGTAACAGACGAGATAAGCACGGTGATGTTATCGTTGTGTCGAAGTGAAAACATTACTGGTTTCGTCAAATAAGTGCGTTATGTATTGTACATTTAGTCAACGAGAATATACTAAAATTATTCTAATAGTCGTAGCATGGTATTCCAAGAGTAGAATTGTACTTCCTTCCCTTTCAACGGTTCTGTCTGGGTGTTAAACATATGAATTTAAGTATTATATTTGTGTTTTCTTTGTTGTCTGATATCCGTAACACAATTGCTTTAAGCGATTTACCTCGGAGTCAGGTCGATATATGAGATGTTGTGTGAGTTATTATTAACTGTACCAGGTGTCTAAAAAGGGCAACTTAGGTACTGGATCTGACAGATCTGAACTGTATCTATCCAAAACAGCACTGCTTAAAACTACTGGGTGGAGATGTACGATTGTGGGTGCGGCTGCCCAGCGCGCCAAAGGGGACAAAAATCCCTCTATCTTGGTAACTTTCCTTAGCTGATTTGATAAAGGTAGTGCCGTTGTGGTAGTAGCAATCAAGTACCAATGGATGTTGATGAAATTACGAATAAAAACAACTAAACTAATTGGATTTGCCAGCCTCCAAAACTTAAACTGAAACTTAACCGGAACATCGGCCCCGTATCGACTGCGTTAATTATTTAAATTGGCGTATTGATTAATGTATAGCAACTTTCGTTAATTCAACTTTCTTAAGCAAACACGCAAGATTGATTACTGTGGCGACGCGTGGTTGATTAATTGTGTTTGTGTCTTACGCAGGGCTTGGCTCATATCAGTTATTATAGACAAGAGAGACACTCAAAGGCTTTATGTGTGTATATACTACTTATGCTATATGTGATACTTTTCCGTACGGTATTATAACGGGAATCGATGGTTTCTGCATTTTTCTTTTGAAAACTTTATAAAAATATTATTTAAACTTATTGGGACAATAAATTACCTATTTCTTGCAATGCCAATATTCAGCTGTTCCTTTGTAAAATGCGCTTCTGCTATGCATTAGATGATCGCAGTGTTTGCCTTAGATGATGCAGTGTCTTTAAACGGTTAGTGATAAAACTCTACCTTTCATGTAAATTTATGAAATATTCCATACACGTACAGAACATTGAATTATGTTTAATTATATATAGTTAACATATTACAACTATATTTGTATTATAACCCTTGCTACCTCTTACGCTTTATTCGCTCTTCTTCATCCTAATGTTGCCAGGAAGAGATTGGCTTTAGATAGGTTTTTGTGATAAGGCAACCCATTGTACATCCAAATATTGTTCTTATTTATATGTATTACTATGTCTGGTGTAAGAGTATTTTTATTAAATTGATGTTATTACAATGTTTTTAAGATTTCAGACAGGTTTGACAACTTTGTCTAATAAGGGTTTGAACATTTAGAAATATAATCAATCCATCTCAAGGTTTCTGGCGGGTGACGCCAGACAGCAAACTTTTACTATTTTGACGTAACAAGTCACGATAGTTCTAAAAGTTGCTAAAATAGTCTATGTAAATCTAACTGTCAAACTTAAATCACAAGTATTTTCAATTTAAGTGAACATTTCGTCTAAAACGTATATTGTATCTTTGCCAAAGCAGGCGCCGTAAAATTGTATAAAATTGTGGCGTCACTGCTGGACATAGATCTCCCCTAGAAAGGGCAAATTTTGCCCATAACTGTCGCACTGGGCAAACGTCTTTGTAAACGCATAGCGCAGCGCAGTTTTCGTGTAGGGAATGCTGCTAGCCATCCCCGCTCTGTGCATTTGAGCTGCATTGTTTTGGATGGATATACCGCCATCTGTCGGTTCTGGTACCTTAGTTGCCTCTTACGACACCAGGTACAGGGGGAGACACTATTCTATTCTACCTGTACCTCACGGCTATAATTTATACCTTAGTGAAACTATATACTATACTACTCTTCTTTAGCAGCCGTTAAAAACACTTCTTTAACGGTAGTAAAAAGCCTAAAAAGCCTTTTCAGTGTCATAAGATGTCATTTAAACAGGCTTAGAAAAAGTGATTGTTTAAATTATAGGGTTTGAGAAAGGCGGGAATACCGTACTTATTAGTGGTGCCTTAATCTCGACATCACAATATAATTTTTTAAGTAAAATTATTTGAGATGTGTTTTGTTGTGCACATTTATGCCAATAAACATTTATGAAAGTAATTATATATTATTAAATACTAAAGTGTTTATTTGTAATACTCGTTGTAGTTAAATGGTTATACATAAATATATAGCCTAAATCAAGTGATTCTTTTTCTGCCCCATATTTGTAGAGACGCGGGCAGAGTTATTAAATGAAAAACAAAAATAAAATTAGTACAACTTAGAAATAAATTGTCTAGTGTTATTATACTATAAAAGTAACTGAATAATTGCCTAGTTAGAAAGTAACTAAAAACTTTTCACTGGTAGTGGAAGATATTGGACGAAGGAGATTAGCGAGAATTGAAATTTAAACATTTTATGTTTTCGGGAAAGCGTATTTAAATTATATTCTTGTTATAATTTTTTTAAAATTTAAATAAAAATTGGCCTTATTATCACCATAACAGCGAGAAAATGTTCACTGATAAACATTGGCCTCCCCAAAAAAGGTGTATTTTGCCCATAGTTGTCCAGGGCAGGTCCGGTGACCAGCGAAGAGCGTAGGTTCATGACGGTTACTGCTGCCCAGCGTGCTTTGTTGTGTGTAATTTAATCTTTTTGTTTAAATTACCCTCATATATACAATGTATACATATACATATACTCGGTCATATAAGGCATCATCATCATCATACCAGCCATTGAAAGTCCACTGCTGATCATAGGCCTCCCCAAGAGAGGGAATATAGGGGGAATGTTTTGCATAATGCCCCGCCGGACAAGAGTTGGCAATTGCAGATCGCTTTCGCGACAGGGATACTGCAGTCTATCCCCGCCCATGTCCATCCATGTCCATTTGAGCTACACTGTATCGGATGGATATACCGCCATCTGTTACTGTGACGTACTTTTCTACCTAGCCTGTATCTCACGGCTGAACAAAATATTATTTCATATAAAACAGTAACCAGCTTTTATTACTTGATTAAAACTAAACTAAGCCATTGAATCATTTGCCTTATAAATCTAGATATGGAAAAGTTACGAATTTTGTGAAGATATAATAAAACATTTCGCCGCTTTTATTGAACTTGCTAAATGGAATTATTGCCGTCATCCATGAATTTAGTTTTGCCAAATCCATCACTAAAATGTCTGTGGAGCTTAATTGCAAAAGTTATTTACAAAGTACACTTTAGGTGCTAAGTAATTTACGAAACCCAATTCAATTGTCAAGGCGCTAAATAATTTCACCTACATTATCTTAATAAACTTCTAATCCCCATTTTACAAGCCTGTTATTTATATAAATATGAACATCAAGATTCATTTGAAGTACATGAGGTATTTATTATTAATAAGATCCATCTGCCTAGTGTATTTAGAAATTACAGCTTAATCTTAGGTAATGTCGCAGTCAGTATACTATAACCATTTATAGATGTATGAACCTCCTCCACTGAATCTGCATTCGACATATTTATCTCTACGAAGATTGTAATGGCTGCGCATTTTGTTTGGCATTTAAATTTACGAGTAAATATTATTTAAATAAAAAAAAATCGATAATTCATTGTCCGAAATAAGTAATATAAAGTATCAGGCAACTGAGTTACAACAATCAGTACAAAAATAAATAAATGTTTATATAGGAACGCATAGATAGGAACACTACAGAATACGTGCCCGTATTTTTTTACGCATTGGGCCCGTCAGGTTATTAGAGTTCTTACAAACAATGCACTTAATAAAGCTTATCTATCTATTAACTTAGTAATTAAAGGATTATATGACTATCCTAGGCCGTATGGTACCGGCAGAGTAGAATAGAACTTCCCCCTTTAACACGTATCGTAAGAGGCGACTGAGGTACAGGAACCGATAAATGGCGGTACATTTATCCGTAACAGTGTAGCTTAATTGCAACAGTATGGGAATAAGTAGCAGAGTTCCTGTTGCAAAGTTGCGTTCTTAGAATGCCACCACGTGTAACAAAAGACAAATTGAACCGATTATGATAAATCTGTATTGGTACGTACGATATATAGAAAAATATTGTACCTGGAAAATAATCACAATTAAATATGAAATCCATGCGGGTTTCGTCGCGGCCAGAACACTAGTAAGTTATATTATAATTATGGTGCCTCACGCTTATCTTTATAAAAATATTATCGAAAAAGCAGATGTATTTTTACTGCAAAAATAATTCGGCAAAAAATAACTCCCAGTTGTATAATTCGTTTGACATTTTAACATTTTCGGCTTTACAATAAAAAATTAGAACAAGTTAGGTACGCTTCTAATTTAATGTCAAGGCCTGAGAAATTCGGCCGCAAGCGGGCAGTACAATGTTGTAACTTATTTATTTTACACTTTAGAAAATTTGGAGGCTTAGCGAAGTTTAGGTCTTCTCTGCTCCAGGGAGCTCTAACTAATTTTTCGATCGTGCGTGAGTTGCTTGCGAATTATATAATTTTTGTGTTATAACCTAACTTGACACCACTTTACGAAAGTTGTGACCGATTAATCTTTTGTATTGGAATACAAAGAATAAAGTAGTGCTTGGAATTATAATTAACTACGAATAAGCTAATGTTAAAAAGTAATATCCATAAATATTAAGGTAATCTCTCGTGCGTTAGTTCTATTATTAAAAAGATAAGTGGACGATGAGTTTTGTTGGTCAGATGGTGCATTCGGTTTAATCTTGTATGCCAAGGGTTTAGGGGTCAATCCCCACCCACGACAAATCAGGTGTTTAACATTGGCGTTTGGGTGTTATGTATGTGTATTAACAACGGGCCCGATGGCGCAGACGGTCGTGAATTCCATACCCACCCAAGACAAA
Organism: Heortia vitessoides; assembly: GCA_020976665.1. NCBI lineage: Eukaryota > Metazoa > Arthropoda > Insecta > Lepidoptera > Crambidae > Heortia > Heortia vitessoides. Next base: position 15,634,715 of record JACJUM010003085.1, read on the forward strand.
CATTTATTTCACGTTATAAATATATGCATTTAAGTATTTTATTTGTGATTTTTCAGTTGTTTGATTTTCGAAACACGAGCTGCTTTAAAAGACTTAGTTCGGAGTCAGGTCAATGTATGAGCTGAGTCAGATCAATGTTAGTATTATTTAGGTATTGTATTTGTTATTCTTCTGTTGTCTGATGTAACTCAAAAGCTAGCAGCAGCTTATCTTGGAGTCGGGCTAAAAGTATGTAACATCAATTACCTATTTGGAAGAAAAAATGTTTAAACTCGTTTAAACAGATTCTATAAAGAAAAAGCTGTTTCTACTAGTGATCATCCAGTGGACGAAATATACCGGAAAATGGCTATATATATTTATTATGTATGTACACTTATTTAAATATATAAAATTTAAAAATATAAACACATCTTTCTTTTACCTAATTATTGTCCGTAAAAAGGAGAACAAAGTTATTTAACTGTATTTTTTTAGAGTGTAATGTTGTAAAAAGTACCATATGGTGTAGATTTAAAAATAGTGTATTTTTTATCTGATTATTCGAGTAATATCTAAAAGGCTGGCCCAATTATAATGCTATAGAAAATTATGAATTACGGTCACGCAAGAAAAGTCGCAAGTCCAGGTAGTTGAACAACTGAATTGAATCGTTAAAAAGTGTTTGAATATCAATTTAACAACGACATTAGGCTATTATATTATGTTTTGAGGTAAAAAAAACAATCAGTTCCGAGAAAAATATAATTGGCAGATCATAAATGGCACTTGTTAATATTTTGAAGATTTATGAAGTATTAGCGAAACATTGTCAATATTCCTTTGATCAATTCTACATTATATGTAATATAAGTAAAATTGTGTCAAAGGCAGTGCTGATATTTCTCGTTTTTTATAACTTTTCATTCATGCTAATAATCATATGCCTATATAATCATGTACCAACAGAATAGAATATTACCTCCCATTGTAACAGGTGTCGTAAGAGGCGACTAAGGTACCAGAACCGACAGATAGCGGTATATCCATCCGCAAGAGTGCAGTTCGAATACACAGACGGAGATAGGCAGCAGCATCTCCGTCACGATAGCTGCGCTCTGCGATTGCCAACACACTTGCCCAGCGCATCAATTATTGGCAAAAAACCTCCTTTCTTGGAGAGGCCTATGTCTAGCAGTGGACTTCCAATCGCTGGTATGATAAATAATCATTATTATTCATAAATAGTGTATTTCATTTTTTAATAAAACAATTTTTTTTAAACCATCCATTCATATTTAAATTAGAGTAATTTTAATGCACCACGTTTTACATTAAAAAGCTTTTGTATGGCAAGTATGACTCCATTTATTTACTTCGGATCTATATCGCGAGTCTTAATAAAAAAATCCTTAGTCCAAATTTCAAGATGTTCTTTTTAAGTTGTGTCAAATGAAGTACATACGCCCAATCTGTATAGGTAGAAGACTTTAATTAGCGTAATGTGAGTGATGCTGAACTTTGTCTCGTATGTATGGCCCTCCTAGAAATTAATTAAAGTTCTGCAAGAGACTGTTCCGTGTTCCTTAACATTGAAGTCAAAGAATATTATATATTACGAGCAGTGCGCCGCAGTTTTATCCACGTTGTTTTAGAGCAAACCTAATATCTTAAAAGAATAATAGTATTCCGGTTTGAAGGGTAAGAGAAGCAGTAAAATTATAATAATAATAATTTTATTATTAATAATAATAATAATAACTTTATTCAATAACAAAAGGAAACTTAAACTGAAATACATTTTAATACTTAGGTACCTAAATTTACAACAGATTACTCAGTAATTGCCTAGGTGCCTATAAGAACAGGCTAGACCTAGTAAAATACAGTAACGCTAACTATCACGCGGACTGCACGATTGCTTGCTTTTTATATTTGACCAGAAACATAAAAAAAATCTCCATCAAAGTAGTCATGAATCCCATTTCCTGCAAATACTGAGCAAGGTAAGATTTCGATGACACATTCTTTTGTTATAGTTGCCTATTATTTCTGATGCCAGGTAACATCTGACATCTTGAATAGTAAATGTTGCGTATATATTTCACTTTTTTTAAATTAACTAGTATTACATAAACTAGGTGTCGTAAGAGGCGACTAAGGGACCAGAACCGACAGATGGCGGTATATCTATCCGAGACAGAGTAGCTCAAATGCATATGGTGGAGATCGGCAGCTGCATCCCCGTCCACCCGCTTGCCTAGCGCGGCAATTATGGGTAAAATTCCCTGTTTCTTAGGGTGGCCTATATCCAGCAGTGGACTTCCAGTGGCTGGTATGATGATGATGAAATAAGTAAGAGGGTTGAATAGCTTATTTTCTATAAACTTATGTGAACCTGGTACTTTTAGTCAGGACAACTGCGGAAATTTTAATTTAAAAACGAGCTATTTTTACTTTCTTTGAACTATGAATCGGTACTCTTAGTAAAATTTAACTTCCTGGTAGTTAAAATAAACAACTTATTAGAATAATTAACATTTTAAAACTGTATCGATATTATTTATTATGTTTCTTCATCTGTTTACGTTTTATTTATAGTTTATTTACAGCTTGCAGCCTATAAACGCTTGCTAACCTTGTGACTTGAAGATATTATTTTACATCACCTAGTAATTTCACTGCCTCTCGCTCACTCTTCTGGAACACAGCAATGCGGACATAGCTATTTGGCGGTAGAATTAGGTGAGAGTAAGGTATATTTACTATTGCAAACCTCTTTTGTAAGAGGCCTACCTCTAGTGAATTGCAATCTGTCAACACGGCCACCACCACGTACATTCCTGGTAATTATACTGTAATATAACTTAGGTCCTGATTATTAAACCGTTTTATATATTTTTTATCTTATTTCTCACTAAAATTAAGACATTCATCACGTCCTAATAATTTCTATAAGAAAAGTATGAGCAACTACACAAACGAAGTCGAATCCCTACAGAGGCAGGGAACTTTCTCGAACGACCGAGAAAATTGGTAATGCTTAATAAATATTTATTACTAGATTATGTCTTGGTACGAGCAAGACATGAGTGAAGACAATCTCATTCGGACACTAGAAATTATAGTTGTTGCGAAAGATTTAATTTTATGTATTGGGTTTGGATGCCCGATGGAGCAGATGGTCGGACCGCTAGCCTAACCTAACCTTAAAATTATTAATCAAGACTCTTAAGTCGTGGGTTCGATCCCCACCCAGCACAAATATTTATATAATGAATATTTGTGTACATATGTTTCTTTGTCTAGGTGTTAAATATGTATTCAAGTTTTATTATACTTATGATTCCTCTGTTGGCTGATGTCAAAGGTGCTTTATGCGACTTATCTCGAAGTCAGACCAAAGTATGACATATGTGAATTATTGTTTAGTTTAACTTTTTGCATTTTGGCTTCTCGAAAGTTTTTATATATTTTTATATAGGTCGACAAATAATCATACAGTCCACGTGATAGTAAGCATCACTGCAGCCTATAGCCACTTGTATTATCCCAAGGATATCACTATCGTGTTGGCAATCTTGTGACTTATAGATATTATGTCATAATACCCAGTAATTTCATTGCCTCACGCGTCCATTGAACCGGAATACAGCAATGCGAACACCATTATTGTCGGTAAAATTTTAAAGTTAATGAAATGAATTTGGTAAAGTTAATGAAAATTATCTATTAAGAAGGCTGGAAGGCTGGAGGCTTAAACGCCGGCTGAACCCTACAAAATAGATCAAAATTATGTATTGCAGTATTATACACCTTAAGTGTCTACAAAAAAGTCTGCATTTGTATATTTTTTTATGATTAAGATTTAATGATTATTAAGCAGAAGCATAGCGCTTAGAGAACTCTACATTTCGTCTCTGTTGGCTGCGTTTTCCTAAAGTTTAGACTCACCATAATATTATTTATCACTCCAGACTACCCCATATTAGTATCTATATTGCACACGAGCAACGCCGGGGCGGATTTCTTGGTTTTTATAGAGATGTGCTCCTTCAAAAGGCATAATTTTTTGCCATAGTTTATTCCTACTTTGGATAACACAGGAAAACGAAACCAACGGGTACGTTTCAGAATTAAAATGAAAAATATTAACGTGACATACTTTATTTTCTTACGCTAATCTAAAATCTCATCTGATACCGAAATTAAGTGTCTGTCCATCTGCTCTGTTCTACAAACCTTTGTTCGGTAGACCCGGGCACAGATAAGTGCTTGCTTAGGATTCTAGATAAAGTCTACCGCACTCAAGTGAGTAAAAGCTTCAAGGGCTGGCTAAAAAAAATATTTCTACAATACGATGTCATGTTTTGATAATTTTTAGATCAGACCTCTTTCGACTTTTGTATATTAGTTTTGTCTATATATGTCTATCTATTTTATATAGTTGTATAGTGTACGGTCGGGACAAGTTTGTGTTGTTTTTGACCGATCATGTTTGATTGAAGTGTTCTTGCGTGGTAACTATTTTACGGTGTGTTGATACTTTTTACGTCAGACCTTATTCTTTCAATTCGTTTAGTCTACGTAGATTTGAGGTTAGGGCTGGTCGGTAGAGTCGAGTAGAGTAGTACCTCCCTCTATACCAGGTATCATAAGAGGTGACTTAGGTATCAGATCCGACAGATGGCGGTATATCCGAATCAGTGTAGTCCAAATGAATAAGGTGTGAATGGGTAGCAGTGTCCCCGTTGCGTAAGCTGCGCTCTGCGATTGCCAACACGCTTGCCCAGCGGGCAATTATGGGTGAAATTCCCCCTTTCTTGGGGAGGCCTATGTCCAGCAATGGAAGTTCCAAAGGCTGTAATAATGATGATAATGATGATTCTATTATGGTGTTAACAGCAACATCGCGTAGTGAAAAGCCTTTTGATATAGCAAGAAAAACCCATATTGCACACCTAGATGAAAATTACTTATTTCAACTCAATGCTATTACTATGGGTACACCTTTGAGATTTTAATGTACATTCTGGACTGCTGGACATGGGTCTTCCCAAAAATAGGGGATTTCTGCCCATAATTGCCACTTTGGTGTGGTGACATTGATAATGCTTTGTGTTGGAGATGCTGCTATCTATTATGTAGGAGTTACGCTGTACTGCATGGATGAACCACCACAAAGGTTGCGATACCTTACGTATCGTAGAGTCACTATCATTTCTTTTTAGGCACTATATTTAAGTATCTTCTTGATTGGTTTTTCTTGAGCTATTCTCTACTGATCTATGGGAAATGAACCCTTATAACCGTCAGTTTTTCTTGCAGGTTCTTCTTCGGTGGCTCAAGTAATAAACCTGTTATAATCTAATTTATAAGACTCGTATGGTGCCAGCAGATTAGTATTACAGAATGACACTCACTTACTTATTTATTTAAATGACTCTTAATAAACCATACTGCTATCGGGGTCATTAGTCATTTGTGTAAAATTGTAATCAAAGCAAATTTATACTCATAGATTTTTTAAATATTTTGGACGATTTGAATGTGCCTGCTATAGGCCTATTTAAATAAACACATTTGTGTTTCACTATTGAAGTTATCATAAATATTAAAATTAGACGCATTTATTAAACTTCATAGATGATTTTTAAATCGCAAATACATTTTAAAACAAATTAATTTAATCTACTTAGATCTTGTCAATCATATTCCTCATAAAAAGCAAACATTAAAAACACATAATTAAAAAAAAGTATAACGTACCTTTAATACCAGGGAATCTCATCACGCTTATTAAATTTCATCGCTAAGATCTTTAAGAAAATTGAATTACGAAAAATTTCCTCAACGAACAAATTGACATCAAACAATTAGGAACTCTTAACTCTAATAAAGTTAAATGGACTTTACAAAGCTTAAAGAAGCTTACTTTTTTGTAAAACATCGTCTTTATGATTTTTTCGGTCATTACTGTACCGAGTTTAATGTTTAATTCATTCACTGGTTGAAATTAATCTTTTATGCCAGACGTACCACTATATGTTTGTATGTAATTTATCGTTTAATTAAACGTTAAACATTAAAGTGCAAACGTTAAATAGACGACGTTTAAAAGCCGTTTTATTCATGATGACTTCTAGTGCCTTCTTAGGCCATACAATCAGGGACATAGTAATTCTTGGGTATGCAAACTGGTGTTACGGGTATGTGATTGATGATGGTTGGGCAAGTGATGGTGTTTTGTTCATCGGACCTTACAGCATACATTCATCATCATTATTATGAATATCATCATCATAACAGCCGTATGACGTCCACTTCTGGATATGGACCTCTTCAAGTGATCTTCAATAAGAACGGTTGTATGCGGCTTGTATCCAGCGTGATCCTGTGGCTTTAGTCAGATTGTCTGTCCACCTTGTGGGTGGTACGTGGTCTCTATTCCACAACCTGACGGCTCCATCGGCCATGGGTTCTGCATACCAAGTCCCTTGCTCACTGCTACTTCAACTTACTAATTTGCCGGGTAAATATCTTTTAAAATAATTACCCTGCTAACAATATGATGAAGAATGAAAAGAAGAAAGAAAGAAAAGAAGATGAAGTTTGTATAGATGGATGGATGCGTAGATGTTTATAAATCTATCACGCATAGGTACCGAAATTAGTGATAATCTAAATACCGGCAGAGTAGAATAGTACCTCCCCCTGTACTAGGTATCGTAAGAGGCGATTAAGTTACAAGAACCGAAAGATAGCGGTATATCCATCCAAAACAGTGTAGCTCAACTGCACAGGGCGGAAGTGGAAAGAAGCATCCCCGTCGGGAAACCTGCGCTCTGCGAATGCCAACGAAATCATAATCCCGTGGGATCTAACTTTTTATTTGTCGCAAAGGAGTTAAAACGATTTTTGCACTGATTTGCTGTCAGTTAGCGACACAGAACAAAAGTCGACTAAATTCAGGGATGACATGAAAAAAGACATAGCGGATTAAGATGCGGATGAAAAACATGTTCCTAACGTATGGTCACCGACAAAAGAGTTTTAATTCAACTCAGTACATTAATAGCAGAGGCCTTTAAATCTGTAATACCTAAGTCGACATAAGCTGTCCTATTTTTTTATTAGACTAGTTCTACAAACAAGCGTTTAGTTTGCGTTAAAGTAAATGCCACAGCAGCCTATAGAGACTCGTAATATCACAAAAATATCACTAGCGCGTTGCCAACCTTGAGACTTGAATTTTCAAGTCATTATGTCATATTAACCGGTAATTTTATAACCTCTCTCTTCAAACCGAAACATGGCTATGCGAACACCGCTATTTGGCGGTAGGAATAGGTAAGAGTTAGGTACCAATGCAGACGATCTTTTGTATGGTGTCTTCCTCATGTAACCGGCTCCTCTATTTAACTATAATATTATTCATGAAAAAAACTTGCAACAATTAATTGCAATATCCTGTCTCTTAACTTAGATCAAACTGTACACAGTAACATTCATTTAAATCGGTTTAGTAGTTTAAAAGTTTGTTCTGGACAAATAATGTGACTCTAAGCATGACCGGTAGTTTAAACTATAAAACCACTTCAGCTTCCGGAACGGTTCCTGAAATGTAGCAATGACGTTGTGAATATTTGTAAACCACAATTTTAAGTCTTTAAATAGTATGGCGTAAAGCAAAGTAACACATCAATCTATGACGTTATAAATTAGTTTCCAAACAATGGCGTATGTTTCTTTAAACTTTGCAAGAATGTTAGACAATATAGATAGTTTTGATAACAAAATAAGTTAACAGTTACCGAGACACCAACTCTACACGACCTCTTGTGCTCTTTAATATAAAGTTTCCTTGCACTCCAGGAGTGGGTCAGCCAGCAGTTAAGAAGAACCGTTGCAAATTATAATGTTTAAGTACTGACAATTCGCGTAAGTACGAAAGTTAGATTGCGTGTGATGCGGGCACATGGCACCAAATACACCGGGAAAGTTTGTTTTCTGTCTAAAGACTTTGATGGTTTGTTCTTGCATCGACATAGTATGGACCTTTAATATGGTTCGGAGCCGTTTTGTATGAAATTAGAATTACGAATCAATTTAAAAGGAGAAAGAAAAATCAATGATAGGTCCGTTGCCGTATTTGGCAGGTAACCTATCTTATGCGCATGGCGAGTTCGTTCCCAAAGACAAATAATAAATATTTGTCTATGAAAAATATTCGTATTATCTATGTGTCTGGGTTTTTACAATCGTGATATCTGTAACACAATGGCTTTAAGCGACATCATATAAGATATTGGGTGGATAATTATAATAAGTAGAATAGTTAGTATTTATCTCATTCATTACAAATTTACACAGGGACATTACAAGTAATAGGACATTCATACATTTTATGTTTATATGATAATACAAGTCTGTAAAGAAGTCATTGGGCTCTCACTATCTATACCTATTAATACAATTAAACTATGAATATAAATTTTCTGTAAGTCGTGCATATGTCAGAAAGTGTGTGCATGAGTGTATGAGTTTTCCATAACATCGCAGTCAGGTGATATCCTCAAAATGTCTAATGTGACAGTCAATTTTTTTACTTTTACTAGTTTAATGAATGTTAAAGATGCGATGAAAGTATGCCAGGATACTAAATGTACTGGAAATTTATAGTCTTAACTTTAGTGTATTTTACCGGCGCGACTCTGCCTTTCAGCAGAATACATTCGGCCATTAAAACGTACGTACGTACTTAGTTGAAGTACTAGGATGGCGTAGTAAGTGAAACACACTCACAGAAGAGGGAGAACAGAGCACGGCAGTAAAATTCCAAAAAGGTAAGGTTATATATATTAAAATCTAGTGTATAATTAAAAAGCTCTGAGTCGCATCTCAAACTTTATACTTAGCCTGTTTAGAAATATGTATATGTTTATAGTGGTTGGTATTCGGCGTACCAAATGCGTAACTTATAATCAAAAAGCCGTTTGGTGTACTTTAAAATAATAATTGTAAAATACGTTTCTTTCTTTTTATTAGTCTAGGTCTACAAACAAGCATACAGCCCGCGTGATAGCAGTCATCAGACCAGCATATAGACGCTCGTCATCGCAAGGATATTACTTCACGTTGCCAACCTTGCGACTTCATATTATGTTCCAGTAATTTCATTCATTCATTACCCAGTAATGAATAAATGGAATGCCTCTTTCACCCTTCAAACCGGGTCTCAAAAACGCAAACACTGTTCTTTGGCGGTAGATATAGGACGACATTTTCATGAGGTTTACCTCATGTGTAAATACCAATGCTCGTTTGCGCAATTAATAAAAATGCAATAACATCACTTGCTTGGCTTCGCATTGGTAGAAAGCCATCTAATATATATTTACTCAGAACCATTAAAAAATTACCTTTACATTAAAAAGCCTGAGGTACCGGCATGGTAGAATAGTACCTCCCTCTGTACCAGGTGTCGTCAGAGGTGACTTAATTACTAGAACCAACAGATAGCGCTATATCCACCCGGAAATGTCTAGCATAAATGGGCAGGGATAAGCAGCAGCGTCCCCTTCGCGAAAACTGTGCTCTGCGATTACTAATACTCTTGCCCAGTGCGGGCAATATTATGGGCAAAGTTCCCCGTTTACCGGGAAGGCATATGTCCATATGTGGGCTTCCAATGGTTAATATGATAGTCTGAAAGTAAATGTTAGGTAACAAAATGTTCTCTTGTAACACACAAAATACCTATGAGGAAAATTTAGTCGGATGCTATTAAATTAGATTATATTCCAAAATAGGTCGTATTACCATTTGAAAAGACCAGCTACAGCCACGGTAGTGTTCGGAATCGCGTACAAGCGGTGGTTCCTAAATTTATTTCTCCGGTAAACATTTAATTGAATTCTCTTTATAAAACAGTGTTGGTTTGGCTCGAGTCACTTTGCAAACAAAAGTTAGATTAGTTTAAACACGCCCTCTCCGCTTAAGGGAATTTTTAATGTTGTACGGAATTTGAATCGAGCTTGAAGATGTTTATTACTCTTAAGGTATACGCTTGTGAAATTTTACATTTATTAAGGAAGATCAGCGGAAATAAAACTGGTTATTAGTACATTATTTATAAATTTTTCTAGAATGATCTGCTTTTTATACCATAGAAAGTGTAAACAATTATTTTTGTATGTTAAGTGAAGATACAAATTTAGAAACGAAATGGTTGATGAATTATTTTTGTACTTTGGTAATGAATTCATTTCACATTGACCTGATCCCGAAATATGTTGCTGAAAGTACTTGTATTTATGACACCAGACACAGAGCAAACAGGGTAGGAAATGTACGATCTTTAGCGAACAAGACGTTTAATATTTAAAGGTAATCTCTAATTATTTATATAATAGAAATATACTTGACGGGCCCGATGGTGCAGATGTTAGTGATCCTATCTTGCGCGCCAAAGGCCGTGGGTTCGATCCCCACCTAGGACAAATATTTATATAATTATATTTACGTTTGCTCTATGTCTGGGTGTGAAATATATATATTTAAGTAGTACATTTGTGATTCCTCTATTGTCTGATGTCCGTACACAAGTGCTTTAAGCGACTTATCACGGATTCAGGTTTAGTATGAGATATGTAACTTAAATTGTTTATTCTTTATTTATTATTTATATAGTCAAAGTAATTTTGAGGCTAGTTTCCTTCTGCTCTTTTCCTGACAATATATATATCGTTATTTATTGTATTATAAAAAGTAAAGAACTTATTTGTCATACTTAAAGAGTTTATATAAGAGGTAGAGAACGGGGTTTGTTCTGACGGGAAACTGTGGGTTATTATCTAGTATGTTAATACAATTCTCAATGCCATCTTGTGCTGTCACGGCGAAAGTTTCCGCTTGATCACGCGTAAAACGGTGAGTTCGCGTGAATTTTGTTCTACATTTTACCTTGATGACTATATTGTTACTATTAATATATTGTTGTAATTTCATTATCAAATATTTTAAATAATATGTCATTACTCTATTTGTTTAATAGATAATTTAAAAAATACTAAATACTAAAAGAGCTGTATTGATGTAACTCATTATTACAATTTGTAAAATGTTTAATATTTTCTATCTAGATAGAGAACATCTGGGAACATTTGTGCTAATAAACCTCTTTGGATATGTATAAATCGATGTACATATGGCGGATTTAATGCCAAATAAACAAAACTGACATACAATACAAACATTATATAATTATACCTTATTTTTTTATGAATATATTTTAATTATTACTGATATATACATTGAATTACATTAGGTTTGTTATTCTGTAATATATGTATGTATATATTTGTAAATATAAAACATATACATGTTGACAACACATTAGTCATTCTAGAGAACGGTTGCCGCAAGGTAACTGGAAAGTCCAACAAAAATTTTAAAAGCTTAATAAGCCACATTTTAAACTCGTAGTCACAGTCAGTTTTATTACCTATGAGCTTTAAAAGCTGTTTTAAAGTTGGTTAAATATAGTTTAGAAAATTTTAGAAAATCTTGTACGTTACCGTTGTGCAAAAGGATATTTTAATATACTCGCAAAATTCCATCAAATCCTTATGCATTAACATACTAATTTAATTTGAATACAGCGATTTGGTATTTCATGAAACGGCATTTCCATGTAATATAGTTCCTCATAATTAAGTTCTTTGTGCTGCACACATAGTCTAGTAGAGTCAAATGCGACCGCGCTATTGTTGTTAAGCTTGCACCTTCAGTACCGGGCGTCTGAGCAAGCTTTTTATAATGTTTATCGTGTAATTCGCTTAGTTTACGATACATGATCTACGAAGCCGTAGCATTTCAAAGATTAAGGCAGCGCTTCGAGTAATAAATAATAAAATTTGCCTAAGTTACTACTTAAGCCATTCTCTCTCTGTACCAGGTATAGTAAGAGGCGACTAAGGTATTGGAACCGACAGATAGTTTATCCTGCGGAAACAACGCAGTTTAAATGCTACACTATGGATGAGCAGCAGCATCCTTGCGTAGTTACCACCACGCCAGTTAAGCGCGGCAATTATAGGCAAAAATCCCCCTATCTTGAGGGGCCTATGTCCAACAGTGGACCGTTATGTCTGATATGATTTACTTATTCCTTGGGATATAACTGAAGTATGCGCCCGTGAAATTTCCGTTATAATTAGTCCAGCCGTTTAGTAGTTTACCGCAAATAGAGATACAAAATAAGTTAAAAGCTAGTTTTTGCTTTAATTACTCTACTTACTTTTATATGACTATTTGAAAATGCTAATATTGACATAACGCAGCGCGCAAACACGCGGAATAAACTTAGCGAACAACATTAATCTCATATATTAAACAAATATGAATAAACAAAGCTTATGTGTTACTCCGATACATAAGATATATTATTGTAAAATTAAAAAAATAAAATCCATTTTGTAGGTTTTCCGTGAAACAGAAACAAACTTGCATCCATTAATTCTCACAAACATTTGCGAGTTTAATTAGGGTCAATACAACTCAAAGACTATTTTAAAATTCGAGGAAGTTAATGGATATATAATATAATTATTATTTTATTATAATTATAACAATATTAATACATATTATTTATTTATTATTCTATAAAAAATATATGCATTCCATAAAAGAGATATGTCTGACCCAAAGGTCCCCAGAATGCTTACAGCATTTCCACGCTGCACAGCAAGCGATATCCTCTGCGTCAGAAAAGCTTCGGGGCGGTAGTCCAATCCCCGGTCCACCAAACGCCTTTCTAATTCTTTCATAAAGCAATTACCTTCTTTATTCCATACACCAGATGTTTCAACAGCAACGGGCACGAAAAAATAATTAGCTGCCTATAAACTGTATAGTACATGCGAGGGACTAAACGTACAAACACATGTAAATCTTATAAAACGCAACGACCCCTCTCCCACGGGATCAAAGACAGGGCATCAGGTCGCTTTCCATCGGTACGACTAAGTCCTAGTGGCTCAAGAACAGAAGGGATCCTAAGGGCTCATCTAATATTGTCATTCACAGTGTGGTGCCTAGATTTTATCATTTATATCAGTTATTTATTTTATTAATAAATAATATATTAATTATTAAATATTTTATTAATTATGTTTTCCCTTTTGATTCTGAGACCTTGAAGAAGATTCTAAGAATATGAGGCTCTCGCGGATTAATGTGATCAAGTTAGTAGAGAGGTATTCGCCTAACAGCTAATTAGGATCCACTAATTGCCAAGGAGTTATGTCAAACCATCCTAATGGATGTAAATCTGCCCAATTCTATGAAATTAAGCGAGGATCGCGCACCACTGGGACCCACAACCTGACTATCGACTAATATTTAATACCTCACTGGCATAGCCTTCTCATAAATATGGAAATCCTCACGATTCGCCGTCTATTATTCTAACATTGTTCTAGTGTGAAATTTCCAAATTTCTCTTTCGAATAAGTTTTGTGAATAAATTAATGGTATTACGTGCCCGCTCCCTACGTTTATTTATCTCTTAGTTGCGTTGTGGGAAATTTAAATTCGATTTTGTTTATATACTTTTTCGTTGGAATGTACTCTTGTTGGCCGTTTGCGTTTTTTAGGCTAAAGAGAGAATGGATTATATCTATGAACATATTTATTCCCTTTAAAGAACATAACAAATTATTTAACAGTTTATACATGTAACTGGCTGACCCAACAGACTTCAGTATTATTTATCATCATTACATCCATTGGAAGTCCACTGCTGGACATGGGCCTCCACAATAAAGGGGAATTTTGCCCATAATTTCCGCGCTAGGCAAACATGTAGGCAATCGCAGAGCGCAGAGTTTTCACGTCGGGGATGCTACTACCCATCCCCACCCTATGCTTTTAAGCTACACTGTCTTGGATGGATATACCGCCATCTGTCGGTTGTGGTATCTTTGTCGCGTCTTACGACACCTGGTTAAGAGGAAGGTACTATTCTGCCCTGCCGGTACCTCATCATATATATATATATATGTATATATATATAAATAACGATCCGCCCCGGCTCCGCAAGGCTTTAATTAGGATAATAAATAGTTATTGTTAGTATCTATAACAGATAAACATATACTGCATTTTGAAGATTTTTATAAGATGTACAATACCAGCCAGTATACCCGTATACCGCAATTTTTTGCAATGTATGTATAAACCTTCTGGCTCTACATCTCTAGCTATTAAATCCGCATGAAAATCCGTTACGTACTTTTAATGATCTACTTAATTAGTATGGCAACGAATGTGTGTATTAATTTCTTTATGTAGTTGTATTTTCATGTAAGTGATCTAAATGTCTGTATGAGAATAAATGTCTTTAAACCGAAACCGATCTAAGACATAGACAAATAGCGGAGAGCGATATTGTTTTATACTTTACGTAGGTTTAACATAGCAGCGCCATCTATTGATTACTTACTCCAATCCACTAACGGATCGCCATCTGTTAAAATGGTTTAGAGTTAACAGATAATAGACAAATGAATTGCAATAAAATTATTTTTTTGCTATAAATTAAGATTAGCTATCCTATATCTCAATTTGGACCAAACTGCTCACGGAGTGCATGTAAGTAAGTACGCAGTAAGTAGTTTAGGACAAACTATCGCGGACAAACAATGTGACACGTAATTTATATATATTAAAATAAGATTGCATGTCACCGTGTTTGTATGGTATGAATTTCTACAACAGTTTGATCCAACTTGAGAGATGATAGAATATATCTCAACTTATAGATGCGATATTTTTTAATGATAAATATAGTTACATATTCCAGACAGGACGTCTGTCGAATCAGCTAGTTACATTTAAAAACACATATATATATACACATATTCTGGCCGCGCATTCTGACCGTTATGCCTAACGCCATACGCCTAAGGTTAAAGAAAACTTTTATGTTGTTAAAAGCGCAGCTAAGGTTACATTTAATAAGTCAATATGAGGGTGAAGTTTTTTTTTAAATAATAATAAAATTAATTTAATTTTCTCCCCTTGCTATAGAATAAAGCGCCAAATCTATCAATTGAACTTAGATTAAATAAGATGATTAAGAAAGATTTAATGTCTTGTAACGCATGCTGTGTGAAATATTAAATATTTAGTTTTAAGTTCTGGCTTTTGTATACATGTCATCACAGTGTAACAATTACTGGTTTACCAATAAATAACTAAATTTTCTGAATTACCGAGCATCATTATTAATTATATTTACTTTATTTGAATCTTCTGAATTCAAAAGAAGTGGTCATGTTCACGAATGATGACCATGACCTAGGCAAAAACGGATTCATTAATCATCAAATGAAAGCTGAAAAATTAGGGTTTAACCCAATGACCTAGGCAGTATTCTATAACTTTTTGTATACCAACGATATCATATCTTGTCTTGATTTATGTAGCTCATGTCAAAAATCAGTTTAAAACGATATACAGTTTATAGATATCTTAATATACCGTTTATCATTACTACTAAATGTCCAAATATAGTGACAAATCGTAGTACATAAGAGGAAAATAAAAACAAATACCGTTTATCAGCTTACCAAGTAATAACCATGAAACAAACTGAGTGCTACGTCACACGTTTTGCGCGGCACTAATGTAGGAATAACAAAAAAATATATACATTATTTTAATAAATGACTAAGAAAACTCCCCCATCTTTCTGAGGAGAGCCTAAACCTAA
This sequence comes from Heortia vitessoides, assembly GCA_020976665.1. Taxonomy (NCBI): domain Eukaryota; kingdom Metazoa; phylum Arthropoda; class Insecta; order Lepidoptera; family Crambidae; genus Heortia; species Heortia vitessoides. The sequence goes on from JACJUM010003085.1 coordinate 15,650,472, forward strand.
AAGAAAAATACTGTTAACCACAGAACATTAACACTTAAGTTTGTCAAGTCAATATTTTTATTCATAATTGCTACCTATTGCCTCCTTTTTATGTTTATAAAAATGTTATTTCTACGTAATGAATAACAACATACCTTGTTATTATTAAACTAACATTACTTGTTTATTACGTTACATACGTACTTTGTACTAATTAGGTTGTTTTAATTAGTACATCGAATACATATGTATGAAGATTTCTTATTAGCTTTTTAGTATAGTATTATATTATGTATGTTATATTACCCGACATTACATACATTACTATTATGCTATGTTAATTTCTACACTACCGTGTATATAATAAAATACACTTAAGTCAAAGAGAGTTTAGATTATAACTTGAGTACTAATTACACAAATAATGTGGTTTCAGTGACCAGTATTGGATAAATGCGTGTACCTAGCACAGGACATAACATATGTTTAATAACTATTGGCGATCACTCTCTAGAGATTTTGTTGCACGTTTGAGCAGATAGTTATTATAAAAATGATATCATGATTGATCGTGAGATATTAGACCAGAGATTTTCCATCAACATAAATTCTACCGAGTTTATTAAGTGTAAAATTGTCGTGGTGAACTCTGTGAATCGTGATAATGAGGAACCTGACCTTCATGTTATAAATACGGATTTCAAAGGCTTGGATAGTTCTAGACTTATGCTAAAATTAGATCAGTATTATTAGGCCTAGCTGTTCTCAAAATATGACCCATCGGTCAGACTAAAAATGCATTGATTATTGAGAACCTAATAATAATATTATATCAGAACGATAACTACTTTCTCGTTATACGTAATCAAATAGCACGACTTAATTGAGCAATTTACATACTTTACACTTTTAGATTACGCTTGATGTTATCATTTGATTTCCGTGTAATGTAGTAAATAGAGCAAATTTCTTCTATCACATCTGATGGTCAATTCAAATTGTTGATCATGCCCAATGGTTTGAAAAACTCAATTGAACGCAAATGGACGCCCTAGGTGACCTTGCATACGGTTATGTCATAGTTCTAAAGCTGATGTCTCTTTAGCACTAAAGATAAAGATAGAAATCTTAGGATTTGAGGTAAATGCTAATAGTTCTACCACCCCATAAACAGTCACACAGTTAGGGCAGTTTATTTGGCTCGCAAATTAAAGAAGATTTCTTTCGCATCATAGTCTCTTTATATGGATTGACGTTAATAAAAAACTCTTTAAAATGGTTACCGGAGAATAAAGGTATTTGACAAAATATTATCTTTATTTTAACAAGGCATCCCGTTCTGAGTTATCCTACAACCTCGACACCAGGTGGAGTTACAAGTTACGGACTACCGTAATCGACACACGTTACGCAGCTGTCTTCCAACTCATAGATGGTACCCGTCATGTCGTCGCTTATTGTAGCAAAGCGTTAATCCCCTGCTGAGAGTAAATATCATTCATTTGAGTTAGAGACCCTTGCAGTTGTGAACTCTCTTAAACACTTTTGTCAATACCACCGTGTGGCACCGACTAGCCTGTGTAGCACCGACTAGCCTGTGTGGCACCGACTAGCCTGTGTGGCACCGACTAGCCTGTGTGGCACCGACTAGCCTGTGTGGCACCGACTAGCCTGTGTGGCACCGACTAGCCTGTGTGGCACTGACTAGCCTGTGTGGCATCCACTAGCCTGTGTAGTATGATATACTGAATCTTTACATTTACAACTGAAGAATTACAAATAGATAACACTCAGACTCAAATCGTACCCAAATGTTAATCACACGAATGTTTGTTCTGGAATCTTACCCGTGACTGTTGACGTACAAGATACACAAACTCGGGTACTCTCAAAATACAAGGGACGCTACTAAATGGCCGTTGGGCCCGTCAAATAGATTCCACTTTCATTACAGACGGAGATGGTAGTAATCCTTCTACACTAAGAAACAAATTCTCATACATATTGACGTTTTGTAGCTTACAAGTTAATGATGATCATGATATTGACTCGACTCCATGATAAATCGCTTAAATCACTTGTGTTTCAGACATCAGATAAGAGGCACAGCAAATATAGTACATATATCCAACACTCAGACAGAGAACAAACACAAATATTATCATATAAATATTTATCCTAGGCATCAAGTCAATCTATAACATCTGCGCCATCGGGCACGGCGTTTTGTGTGTGTTTTGTCTTTGATGTATCATATGACACTTAAATGTTAATTAATATATACATATATTGAATTTTCCGTTACACATGTTTAAGCGACTTGCCTCGAAGTTAGGCCAATGTATGAGATGTTTACATTTATTATTATTGACTTATGAATGACCTATTTATTTGAAAGATAAAATAAATTATTTTAGTTTATGTTTTATATATCTTTATGAAGATTTTAAAGGTATTGTAATGAACCCACTTGAATTAACCATGTCTATTATGAGTTTAGTATTTTTATAACTCATGCTGGATATGGTTGAGTAGATAAGCTGGACTGATTTTGATGGGGTTTTCACTAGCCGATAGTTGACATAATAAGTAGTAACTAGCTATGTAACACGCTACGAGAAATAGAAGCAGAACATAGATAAAAAATGAGGCAAACAACAGGTCGTCTGTATTGGTACCTCACTCTCACCTATTTGTACCGCCAAATAGCAATGTTCGCATTACTGTGTTCCGATTTGATGGGTGGGCAGTGAAATTACTGGGTAATGTGACGTAATATCTGCTAGTCAAACTCACTATTGCGGTGACGCTTACTATCACGCGGATTGTATGCTTGTCTGTTGACCTGGTTTAATAGGAAAAAACAATCTTCAGACTGCAGGTTGTGATTATCTTTGGAAAGTTCTTCTTTTGCTTATGGTACTTGAATCTATTGACTTTGAAAAACCGATATTTTCTTTTTAAAATGTTCAATTATTATTTCTCGTTAGTGGTTTAAAGTCGTGTTCCGTTTATTTAGCGACGATAAATTTGAAGTGGTGTTTAATAAAACAAAAAGATTATATATGAACAATTTATTAATAAATAATGTGAAAGTTAGTGTAAAACGATTCCTATAGCCAATAATAAAAGCAGCCACAGATCCATCGCTGTGGTGCAGGACCTGCCACCCTGATGCAGCTCCGCGAGACTCTCACCTGCGGATCAGAAAATAATTTATAACATTATTTTTAACTTGATATATAAAATTATACTGTACGTGTGTGTGTCGCTGAACTCCTAAACGGTTGGACCGATTTAAATACATATATCTTTTTGTATTCATTTAGGTGATGCCCTGGATGGTTTAGATTGACAACAATCGACCCAGGTGACGCAGCAGTCGCTTTTTAGGTTATTTATCGGGACAAGGTCTGTCAGGTCCGCGTGTAACTTATACTTGCGGACTATAATAGTAACTCCCTCTTTACCAGATTTTCTAAAAATCGAGTTGTAGCGAAACTTAAATGCAAGAGGATGTGGATGGACAACAGTATTCCCGTGACGATTGCTCGCCTACCCAGCGCGACTGTTTTGTTCAACATTAATTTTTTTATTGGGAAGGCACACGTCTATCAGGCTTATGTAAGGCCTTGGTGGAAGTCTACGGTTGTGTTGATGATCATATGTAGGTATAGATTTTTTTAGATAATAAATGTATTCGAGGAATACACGCGTTAAGACCATAATATTTTTTCTTTTCTATTTATATTATTGAATGTACGACGTATGAAGAAGCATACGACGATTTTACAGTATTATGTATTACATAATGTAATTCGTGAATTATTAATGCCCTTTTTAATCACGATTACTTATTTTAATATGCTATGAGGCACCGGCAGTGTAGAATAGTACCTCCCCTGTACCAGGTGTCGTAAAAGGCGACTAAGGTACCAGAACCGACAGATGGCGGTATATCGATCCGAGAAAAAAATAAATTCACACAACTTCTCAAATATTAACCTGGCTCTGAGATAAGTTTTTTAAAGCACTTGTTTTAAGGACGTCAGGCAACAGAGGAATCACAAATATAATACTTAAATATATATATTAACACCCAGATACATAATATAAATATAAATGTTTGTTCGTGGTGGGGATCGAATCCACGACCTTTGGCGTACAAGACAAGATCACTACCATGTCTGTTGTCTTTAATGTTTTCTTATTCTTTTGATGCAACCTATCAGAAATATGAAACAGCAACAAAAGGAAAACACGATGCCCCATTAAGTAATTGACGATATATATGTATATATAACTCAAGATGATTTTTTTTAATAAAATTTATTTCTCACTGAAGCAATAACATCTAATCTAATCTCATTTTGGGTAATGGTAAAATATGTTACATTTGTTTAAATTAATACAAACAAATAGCGGAAATGGTTGTAAGGTTATAGATTGTAGGCGAAATGTTAATATCTAAATTGTCTGGACTATGTTCATTGATATTACTAGAACTGCTGAAACATACAGAAGGCAATTGGGGAGTTTCATGTCCATCGATGGACAAATTACTTTTTGATATAATGGTGAAAACATACAATTAGTAAAAGGGCCAGTAAAAAATGATTATTCAGTTTCTTGACCAATTGCATTGTATTGTCGCAAATTTGTTATTATATTTACTTCTATAATATGCAGTTTAAACAAAGGATAACAAAACCGGGGTATACATTTGGTGTTGTAGCTACTTATTCAAAGTCGGGCCCGATGGCGAAGTTGGTAGTGATTCTATCTTGTGCACAAAGGGTTGTAGGTTAGATCTCCACCCAGAATAAATATTGATTAGATAAATATTTGTGTTTTTTCCGAGTCTGGGTGTAGAATATGTATATTAGAATGATATCTTTAATTCTTGCTGTCTGATATCCGTAACATAAGTGATTTAAGCAATTATCTTGGAGTCAGGTCAGTGTATAATATGTTGTGTGAATTATAAATAATTATTTATTTATTTATCATCTACGTTAGTACGTATACGTCTATTTGATAGCTAAAAGAATAAAGGCACTCACTTAAAGAAAATATTACTATTTGAGAACACGAATTTACTTTGTGTTTGTGTAACACGCGTTTGTGTCTACGACAAAGCACACACATTTCCAAATGTACAAAAATATTGAGACAAATAGATAAGTTTAATATATCTGAAAACAAAAGATACGAACCTTTGTGAAAAGATGAGGCAATCTTTTGATGTTCAATATGTGAAAACAAAATAAAATGTTGGATTTTTTGTGAATGTGTTTTTGGCGCTCTTACGTCAGCATTTCCATCAGCTAGAGGAAAAAAGAGGTGAAAAGGTGATAATAACATCACCTTTTCGAACGAACCTGTTGCTAGACGTCAATTTCAGTAGCACTGGAGAGATTGGCGAGGTTGTTTATGAACTAACAAGGATGCGCAAAACTTTTAATTGTTATTAAAGATTTAAGTTGAATTTATTAACAGATTTCACAGTTTCTGCTCGAGGGAGAGGGGGGGGGGACAAACTATTCACTCTATATATACGCTGTGTAGTACTGCTCTACGAAGGGCTCTTAGAGGGCGAGAAAGGCATTTATTTTATATTTAGACCTAGTATAGGTACCTAAGTATAAAAATGTATTTTAGTTTAAGTTACCTTTTGTTTTTGAATAAAGTTATTATTATTATTGTACTCACTATTGCTTGAATGTCATACCACATACTAAATAAAGTAAACATTAATTGTCTGTAGGCTATAGTGATTATATTCCTTTTGGTATCATAGAAAATTAAATAAAGATCAAACTGATTTTAATAAATTATGGTCGTATTTCGTCCACCGTGCGACCACTAATAACAATTAAGTTTAAGTAGTTATTTTTTTTCTGTCATTTTTGTCTAGAACTTAAATCCCTGAATAGAAATTGAGTACTAAGTCTATCATTCATACCTTTTATAACGTGGAGGATGACATGCGCGGGCGGCGGTGAAGGGGGCGGGCCCCGTGCAACTGAGCATGTGTACTGCCCTGCGTCGTCCCCGCGCACGCGCGCCACTCTTAACACGGAGTTGGCGCCGTTCGCGCCGAATTCCGTGCGTACGCTGCGTATAAATTCAGTGAGGAATTGTAGCGAATGTTCCTATAATTTGTGACCAAGTACAATAACTTTGTACTAGAAATACATATTTCCATTAAATATTCCCGTTAAAAAATATGTAATGCATTGGGTCGTATTACAGAAGTATATGTAAAATATTGTTTAAAAAATTTTCATAAAAGGAGAAGCAGACTGGCTGAAATATCAACGCAGGGCCTTCAAAAACAGCAGTTTAACTTTGCATCTCCGTTATACCCCCACAAGAGGTGAATTTTCGAAACACCTTTCTTTGTGCTCTCTTTAATTGTTATAAAAGGCACCTCTATGCGAAATTTCAGGTTTCTAAGCCTTATAGCTCAGGCCCTGCGTTTCTATGTCAGTCAGTCAGTCAGTCAGCTACTTGTTTTATATATACAGATAATATTTGCTAGAAAAAAACATTTTATATCAGGCTTCAGTCGAGACTGCATCTTTTCCTTACCCAGGGACTAGACTACTGTCGATTTTTTTGTTGGTTGGTAAAAATTACAAAATAATCGAATGCCATACATTTACAAGTTTAAAGTAATCGTTAATTCATCTATAGTGCTGCACAAGGTTTGATGATTGATAGCAAGATGCAGTTTTGTAATTGTCATCTTTTATATAAAATTCAGCATTTTGGAATACATAAAATTAGAAATGAAATAACTATTGCACTTTTATTAATATCTCTATGTAAATAGCACCTTAAACAATTTTTGACAACTAATTAGAGATATTGAAAACTTGAGAAAAAATAAAAATTATAAAAAAAAACTTTTTACCTAATTCCTCCTCTAGTAGTATCGTCATTGAGCAGCGCCTCCCTCCTGTACCAAAGAAGGGAGGGACCTCCTTCCATTCGAAGGCCCCTCACCTCGCAGCGGAGTGCCACTGTGCTGCCAACCTCACAAACTTGCTCTGAAACTGTTGCTCCAGCTCCATCCACTATTCGTACGGACACCTCTGCGAAGAAAAATTCTTCATCATGTTTGTTGGAATGTTTGTGCATGAACACTTGCTTTATTTACGTGTGAATATGAAGCTCTGTTCCAATGTATAATAACAACATTTGTTGTACATAGTTGTGATGAAGTCCCTAACCTCTATATAAGGTTTATCACCTGTGTTCCAGAGGTCAGTACCCTGCGTAAAAGAATATGTAATGATAGTTTAATAGTGTATTAAAATACAAATTACCGTCCGTCCGTTTATATGTATGTGTATGTGTGTGTGTTAAGTGAAAGGGAATGAATATTTTTTATTTGAAAATGGCATAAATTTCCATATGTATGTATATTCATTTGTAAAACTTTTACTTAACACAAGTTCAACACGCAAATTACAAATTACCTGGCACGTGTAATGTGACCCTAGCAGTTCTTGGTGGATGAGCTGATAGTTGGCAGTCGTAGTGAGCAGCATCTGCAGGCCTTACTTCTTTTATCTCAAGCCTCCAGATGTCTGGTGGTATAAATCTAGCGGAATACCTGAACATAAAAATAAAATGCATACATAGAGGTCATTGTAAATTGCAATATTTTTCATTGGTTTTTGAAAATTACGGATTAACAAGTATACTACTCGCTTTAGCTCTGAAATATACCTTGGGCTACACCATATAACACTATGTATCTCTTAGACATGGAATGTATAGAACTAGCTGACCTGACAGATGTCGTACTACCTATGTAAATGAAATGATATGCTGCATGAAAAGAATATTGGGACTGAAAATTCAGATATATTCTATTCTATCTCTCAAGTTGGATCAAACAGTAGTACAAAGGAAACAAACATTAATTCTTCCTTGACAAACACCGAACAGAACCGTGAAATTTTTTTTTATATATAAAGGATAAGTTTATATAAACAATATGGCTATTCTGACACGGAAACGAAGAAATATAATATAGTATTGCATTTGTGTCAGTGTTTAGTTACTTATCAAACACCTAATACCAACATTTTTGGTTGTTGTAAACATATTAGTTTCTGTTTACGAGACGTTTTGTATCTTTTACGAATCTGACTTTGTATTTTTACAATATAATATAATTTTAAAAACTGAATTGAATTAATAAAAGTACTGCATTGGTACCGGTTTGAAAAATGAGAGACTTAGTGAAATTAGTGAATTATGTGACAACAACACTATATAGTATAAAACAAAGTCATTCAGCTCTGTCTGTCTGTCACTATGTATGCTTATCTTTAAAACAATGAAACGGATTTTGATGCAGTTTTTTAATAGATAGTGATTAAATAGGAAGTTTTATATGTATAATAATGTATTTAAAAATACGGATAATTTTAGAGCTTTCTAATGTGATTTAAATAAACAGATGTTTTTTACGCCAGCATTAAAAACACTGGCTAAACCCGACGAGATAGAAAAATAATGTACTACAGTTTTGTTCATCTTAAGAAGATCTCCAAAAAAGTCTATAATGGTTTATGTATTTTTTTATTAGGGATAATCCACAAAATTCCTTTTTTATCTTCATTGCAGCCGTATGAAACCGCGGCAGGCTTGTATAATATATATTTAAATTACAAGGACGGCTTGTGATATTCTTATGATAATACGAGCGATAGGCTGCGGTGACAGGAACGGTGCACCGTTTGTCAAATTATTCACATAAAAAATGAGTTGTGCTTGATTTTATTTATACCTATCATCTGTTGTATATTGTTGAGTGCCAGTGGTCAACAACTCCATTGGCTGCTCTTCGTCTTTTCTTCGCACCCACGACACCTAAATCAAAATAAGCAAGTGAACAGAAATTATTTATTATAAATTAAAATACATCGCTGAATAGTTTGGAAAATGAAGCAATGATCTTAGTTAACAGAAAATGACGAAAATAATGGTCGAGGCTCTGATTTCGATTCGCTCCTTCGCAAAAATAATGACACAACGCCTTAGTGTTCGATTTTTAAGAAATAAATATAACACTGATAACTATAGATTCTAATTTTAAATATGATTTTCTTTATCTATAGATTCTAATTTTAAATATGATTTTTTTTATCTATAGATTCTAATTTTAAATTTGATTTTCTTTATCTATAGATTCTAATTATAAATATGATTTTCTTTATCTATAGATTCTAATTTTAAATATAATTTTCTTTATCTATAGATTCTAATTTTAAATATGATTTTCTTTATC
>JACJUM010003085.1:15659770-15727290 GCA_020976665.1 Heortia vitessoides
ATCTATAGATTCTAATTTTAAATATGATTTTCTTTATCTATAGATTCAAATTTTAAATATGATTTGTTTTATCTCAGTCTTTCTACATTATTCTCGCAAATGAGTGAATTGTCTCAAATGATCGGCAAACAATAAGCAGCTATAAGGAATAAATTGAAAAGAAGCTATATAGCCTTGTCAGAAAGAGTAACAGAGCCAACAGTTCGTTAACAAATGAACAATTGAACATACTTATTACCAGTTTATCGTGGAGAGCATCTACTTTGCAGTCCAAGTGGGCCGTAGATCCTACCAAGGCTTCAATCTCAGGTGCTGCGGCAGCATAAATACTGTTTCCTATAGTAGCCCTAAAAGCATACCATTCTTTAGATTTTAACTTAGTACTAATGAACTTTCAACCAACAAAAAACAACAAATGAATACTTATAAACAGGTGATGTTTTCTTCTGTCAATTATATAATTATATAAAGACTGCATTGCACTTACAGCGCAACGTTAGTGTTGCCATACTGATAAAACACTTAAAAAATATGTTTTATTTGACAGAAAATATTAATTATTTTAATAGCGTTATGTCCACAATATGAAGGTTATTAATTAACTGATGTCAATTTAACAGCAGTACATTAGATGTCTCTTGATTATTTGTGTTGACCTTAACAAATATAATAAGATATTATACATTATGGATATTTATATAATCTAATATTCAAATGTTCATCATAAATAAAAAAAAAACACATTTATAATATCGGTAAATAGATAAAATATCAGAAATATATATGCAAAATAAACAGATCAGAATCTGCTAACATATCTCGGATATACCTTTAAATAAATACACATATTTATAATTTATAGCCCGGGTAGAAATATATTGAACTAACGACTATATAATGAACCTTTGATTTATACCTACTTATAAATAGTTTAACTTATACTATCTGGTACTGATAAATCTAGTTAATGTAGGTATGTAAATTTTCAAGTATAAAACAAGTTTTATAAACGTTCAGTACTAAAACAACAAACAGACTAACAGCAACAAAACAACAAAAAAAGATAAAAAAGTTCATATTAACAAAATATCGATAAATTAAAATGAAAACGGGGCAGTCTAAATAAAATTGTATTCACACTTTACCAAGATGTTGGGATTTAAAACTACAATTATTTGACCTCTATAAGTTAAAAAACGAGATTAACTACCTTCAAACGAGCCTAGACGAAGGTAACTTAAAATAATTTGAAAACTTAAAAGCAGACTAGATCAATAATGTAGGCCTGTGTTTTAGAAACAATTAAATTAAGGTTAAAATACTTTGAGAGATATGGCCTTAGCAAAAAACTAACCCAGGCGTAGACAATTTAGAATAATTGTTAAACTAAAAAGTAGACTAGATCAATATTCTAGGCTCGGTTTTGGGAACAATTAAATTAAGGTTATTTATAATGATGCTTTGAGAAATATGGTCCTTATAAAGCAATCATGTTAATTATATTTAATTAGGCACAAACCAAATTGTTATTTTCGTTTGTAATAATATCGAGACAAAATTATAATTTTAATTGCAAATCTTGAATTAGCAATAATAATAATAAATTCAAATTCACACAACACTAGGGCATTTAAATGACTCCGGGTATAAGTCGCTTGAAGCACTTGTGTTACAAACGTCAGACAACAGAGGAATCACAATTAAACAAATAACACTAATATGATAATATAAATATTTGTCCTGGGTGGGGAACGAACCCACAACCTTTGGAGCACAAGATTATATCACTATCATCTGCGCCATCGAGCCAGTCGGTTATAATAGGTACTTACTTGCCGTTCCTGTGTTGATGCGTATTAGAATACGTATCGAATATGTAATTAAGTAGAGGAGCGCTTGATCCAGTTTCCCCTGGCTTCCTCCGTCTTTCTAAAACTGGGGGAGGACTTATCACTAACGTCACCGGACTAACTTCCCCCCCCACATCATCTACATCAGTCCGATCAACATTCACGACTCTCCTTTTCCTGTTTGCCTTGCCTTTAACAAGATCCATTTCATTTTTAGCACCATGAAAATTATCTATTTCACTCACAGTGTCTTCACAGCACTCTTTGTCTGGCACATTGTTTTTAACATTTAAACTATCTTTTAAATCTGTTTGATTGTAATTAATAGTGTATAGCATTTGGTATAGTATGTTCACTGTTGGTTGGAAGCCTTCTTGGTCGTGGATTTCGTCGGGAAACCTTGTCGCGGAATCGGCATCAGTACCTGTAAATAACAAAGGAAATGAAACTGGTGACGGGAATAATAAAATTATGGGTAAGTTTAAAATTTCCCAGACGGAAAAAGTGAAAATATAGCCTTTTTTTGTCGAAAAAGCATTACGGCGGTGTTTTTATTTGAAACTAGCTGTGCCCGCGACTTCGTCCGCAGGGAATGGTTTGTTTTTTGGGTTTTTCTACCCTTTCGACCCCTCACATCCCTTTTTTCGAATTAAAAATAGCCTATGTTCTTTCTCAAATTTCATTAAAATCGGTTCAAAGGTATAAGCGAAAAGCATCACAGACAGACAGAGTTACTTTCGCATTTATAATATCAGTAGGGAAGTAGGGATAGCTTTCGCTTAAAAGTACCTTTTAGAATACTTGTATGTATTTGGTGATAAATAATTTCATATTTTCATAATTAGAACATTATGTTACATATCAAAATATTTATTTTTATTAATATAAGTTTATATAATGTTGATATTTGGATATTATTTAGTTTATTTTATTTTATAACCTACATTTGTGACATCTTTTGCACAAAAACATGAGAAGAATAATAACTGAGAGAATAATAGCACGTTCCGCTGTACCAAATCAAAGTAGGGGAGATACATACATCAAACGATTTCTTACGGCTGATTTGTTCACCTAAAATAAATCATAAATGTGACATTGCTCATAAAACAGCTTCACCAAAGCCGACAAGAGCCGAAATATTTTAACACGCAATAATTCTTCTGAATTTGCAAATATTACATTATGTAAAATATCAATATATTGGTATCCTATCTTGTGCGTCAAATGTTGTAGGTTCGATACCCAACCAGGACAAATATTTATATGATGACATCTGAGTCTTGTTTCTGTGTCTGAATGTAAAATATATGTATTTAAATATTATATTTGTGATTCCTCTGTTGTCTGATATCGGTACACGAGTGCTTTAAGCTAGTTATTTCGGTATCAGACCAATGTGTGAAAGGTTGAGTACATTATTTATTATTATTATTTATTTATGAAAGTTCTTGAAATCAAAATTAAGTTTTACTGTTATTATATATATAAAGACGCACACCTTTTGTTTGTATACATTTGTAAAAGTAATGACTCAGTATTGTGTGATAATATAAATAATTTGTAAAAACAATTATAGATCTACAACGGTCTATAATTTCATGGTTACAATTTTATATTCAAGATAATAAACTATTTAAGACGGCACGAAATAAAACCTACATCGAGAAACAAATTCCAACGGAATGGTTGTGTCACTTCGTCTTATTTAAATATCTCCTCGAATTAAAATATAATAAGGACACTCAAGGAATACCAGTTGAGAGCTTTCGAGGACCGGCAATTTAATTTGCGTTTGTGTTGATAGGTAAATATTTTTAAAATGAACCACCGTTTACAAGAAAGGCCTCTTCTTCAGGAATACGATGAAGCCTAAACCAATTTGAGCGATCCGTGTAAATGTTTGCTATTACACTTTTTCCGAGTTGCTCAAGTTTATTTAGTAGATTAAATAAGTTCGATTGTCTAAAGGAAATACTTTTCTAACCACCGTATGGCCTACTAACTGAACTGTACCTGCTCCGAGTGTGAAAATACAAGACACACAAGTACCACGGCTTGTTCGGGATCGCTAATTTGTTTTGATTTTTTCTAATTTATTTAACTGTTCATATTTAAATAGATATTTTTTAGTTTAAAGGTTTCTTATGAGTTTTATCTATCTGTTTTTCCGTTAATCTATTACTTTTATATTATATAACATTAATAAAAATAAGATATAATAATAAAAATAAGATTCGTAAAAATATATATTATGCAGCAATCCAATTACTATACCGCTGGGCATCAGCGTCAAAATCTACGCCCTGCGATTAATAACGCTTGCCCGGCGTAACATTGCATTGGTACCTCACTCTCCCCTATTTCTACTGCCAATTAGCAGTGTTTAAATTGCTGTATTCCGCTGTGCTGTAATCAGTAAAATTACAGGATAAGTTGGCATAATATCATCAAGGCATTAAGTTGGCAACGCGCTAGTGATGTCCTCGCTTTATTAAGTGCTATAAAGGCTGGTGTGACGGTTACTCTTATGCGGACTGTATGCTTGTTTATCGATCTTGTCCAAAAACAATGACCAGCGACGTCGGGAGGCTAGGTAAAAGCTAATATAATACCCTTCAAGTCTTGGTAAAGAACGCTATGTCCAGCAGTGGACTTTTTACGACAGATCTTGATGACTCAAAATAAATTATAAATTTCAATTTAACTTAGCTAATAACAGATTCAACAATAAAACTTGGTAGAACATAACAAAATGCCAATTTATCTAACTATCATGTTCATAAACTGGTTTAATGTAACAATGGCAAGAACAAAAAAATAACAAATAAAAGAAGTAATTTCAGCGAAGACATTCAGTCTTTTATCATTATCATCATCACATAAGCCATTGGAAGTCCACTATTGGACCTAGGCTTCCCAGCGTGATGGCAATCGCAGAGCATAGCATTGTGACGGGAAAGCTGCTGCCCATCCCCGCCCTGTGCATTTGAGCTACACTGTAACGGATAGATATACGGTAGATACTATGTCACATTATCAAGTAATTTCACTCCCTCACACCCTTAAAACCGAAACACAATACACTGCTATTTATAGGCAGAAAAATGTGAGAGTGAGGTACCAATGCAGACGAGGCGACTTTTGTATGAAGTCGACCTTATATAAAGTCTTGTGTGAAAGACATTACCTCGGCATGGTATAGCGGCTAAAGCGGCTAGCAGCACGGCCGCAGCGGCCGGCGCACACATCGCTGTTACATCCTCAACACTGCAACAAAGAAATATACATTTTTTTACGTAACAACAAGTAATACAGGGTATAAAAGATGACATTACAATTATAACATACAAGTTATGCGATAAACTACTTAAATAATACCCAATATATAACTTATTATAATATTTGCGATTATGACGGGTCTGATGGTGGATGGTAATCCTGTTTTAGGTACTAAAGGTCGTGGTTTCGATTCCCACTCACAAATTTTTATATGTTGATATTTATTTTTGTTCTGTGTCTAGGCATTATATTTATTTAAGTAGTATATTTGTAATTCCTCTGTTGTCTGATGTCCGTAACATAAGTGCTTAGGTGACTTGTTACGGAATCAAATCAATGTTTGAGATGTTGTGGGAATTGAAGTACCTTAAGTCTCTTTATAAAAATATATTCATACTGTTCTTAGTCTATTTAATGCAATTACCCGCTCGATTCAAAACATACAACAATTGCTACAGGGAGAGGTATTATTCTGCTCTGCCAGTACCTCGTGGCAATTTTTTTTTTTTTATAAATGATAAGTTATTACGAAAAATATAATAATAATATTCGTAGTTATAATTATAGTTGTTAGGGGTTCCATTAGCACTAACTATTTAGTATTGATGGAACCTTTGGCACCACCAATTTTATTTTGTAGGTTCCTACCTGGTGGCTCGTGTAATGAACTTGAATGAAATTTGGTTTAAGATCTGCCTGGTGCAGGCAGAGTAGTATAAAGTAGGCCCAATTTATGTGTTATGACTATTATGATCCCGTCGGCCATCAGGGTCATCAGTATAATGAATATAATACAAATGAGTAATACAATTTTTCTGAATTAAAATTCTTGTATTTATTTTTTTGACCATTCGAAAGTGCTTGTAATCGTAGGCCCATTGAAATAAATTTAGAGACAATCGGACATAACGGGCCCGATCGATCAGATGGTAGTAATCCTGTCTTGTGCGCCAAACATCGTGGGTTTGATCCTTATCGAGGACAAATATTAAAAAATCATTTCTTCGGTATTATGAGTATAATATTTTATTTACTTTATATTCTTATATCTAAAATAAAATAGGCCTATTAAAAAAATGATTGGATAAGTTATATGAAGGCTATGAATGTTTTTAAAAATGAAATTATATCAAATATCATAGTTACATTAAATGACACGCACCCAACAGTGGTAATATACGTGCTTGCATATATATGGGAACACTAAGGAGACATATTTGCAACGTTTACTTAGAGGTCTCTAGTCGCAGAGGTGTTTAGTAGTGATAAATGATCAAGCATTGCTAGTTGATGTGCCTCATTACAAACAACAAGATACAGCATTTCAGAAGCGACACAATATTGCGCTGGAGTAAACCCTGCGATGTTACATGAACTATGCTAGCAATTAGTACATTTCCCGGGTTGACACAAGAAAAATGATCTACCAAACCTAGCACGAGACACGTGATTCCTTAACCCCATAACGAGCGTATAGCTATGACTTAAAGTTATTTTCAGGAAAAAAAATTGCTAAATCTTCCGCTAATAATGGACTGTCACATTGTCAACAAAATAATCATATTTTTAAGTAATTATATGCATAATATTTTTTGCGGTAAAATGAATGGGTACATAGTTATGTATCGTTATTAGACATAAGCCTCCCAAAGAAAAGGAGGTATGTTACCCATAACTGCCATGCTGGGCAAGCTTGTTGGCAATCGCAAAGCGCAGCTTTAGCGACGGGGACGCTGCTGCCCATCCCCGCCTGCATTTGAGCTGCACTGTTTTGGATGGGTACACCACCATCTGTCGGTTCCGGTACCTTAGTCGTCTCTTACGACACCTGGTACAGATGGAGGTACTATTCTACTCTGCCAGTTTCTCACGGTTTATTTTTATAAGCTATTAAAAAAATATTTGCTAAATATTTTGTGTCGAAAGCGTTAAATTCTTATATTGCACAAACTATAGAAAAATGGTATCTATGCAAAGGAATTAATTCTATTTTTCCTTTTATTAGTAAAAGAATAGGTTTTTACTATATGTATGTAAAATATACATACATTTAGTATGTATATAAATATACTGTCTTATAAAAAAGGGAGTCATCACATAACTCTTGGGACATACATACTCACATATATTTGCTATTGATGCCCATTAATCTCTTCATAAATGAGCGCCGGTTCAAAGTAAACCGCAGACGCTTTGTAAGAATGTTTTCAATTGGCCAGGTACGAGTGTCTATATAGACATTTACGAGTACTGATAACAATTGATTCATTTACTTTTGCAATGTAAACTACATTTGTTATGCTACTTTTAATCATCTCTTTTACATACGCAAAAATGACAAAGTGGTTTTGACATGTTAAGAATGATTGCTTATCACCCTAGAATATAATCAATCTGCAATTTGGGAAGTATTGTCAATGTGAAATGAAAAAGTTGTGATAGCATTTGAATGCAAACAAATAAACAAGAGAAAGGATTATTATATATATTTCCTGATCTAATAAGGTCGATAAACAAACATACAGTCCGCGTGATAGTACTCGTAAACGCCACAGCGGTCTTTGGACGCACTCAATATCACATAGATACCACTAGCGTGTCGCTAACTTTATGATTTAAAGTTTACAAACGCTTCTTTGAGAACAACCTAATGTTTCTATTTTCAAGTAAAAAGAATGCTATATAAGTACCTTCATCATTTAAATGTAAATAAGTAACTCACTCTCACCTATTTCTATCGCCGTAAAGCAGTGATCGCATTGCTGTGTTCTGGTATGAAGGGTGGAAGAAGTAGGGAAATTACTGGGTAATGTGACATAATATCTTCAAGGCACAAGGTTTGCAATGCGCTAGTGATATTACGATTTGTTATAGATTGTTCGTTAACCTTCACTATGAAGCCGTCTAAATGCTTTTATGGCGACCAGCTCTATTTTAAAAGAAAACTTTAAAAAAATGGATAGTGGCATTATTGATGAAGGCCTTTTTTTCGGATAGGAGATATCTTTACCCTGCACCAGGTCATAGCAGCAATAATATTTTTTCTTTAAAAAATGTGTTTAATTTAGAATAAGTCTAAATAGAGTCTACAATTTTTTTTTTTTATTTTACTAATAGAATTTCAATCCAGCGATCAAATTTAATAATAAGAGTTACACAATTTAAATCACAAAATGTGTTCAAAATTAATGTCGTCAATCATTGAATACAATTTGTCAGTGAATTTATCAGTGATTTGAATCAAGCAAACAATAATATTTTCTAACTACTCATTTAAATTGAAAATTATGTTAGGATAAACAAACAGATGCTTTATTGTTTCAGTTGATTATGGGCATTTGTAAATGTAGTATCCAAAAAAACCGAATTCTCGATATAAGAAGTTTATATTTTCATAGAGTAAGTCAAATATATATATAGTCGAATCGCTTGTGTTACAAATATCAGAATACAGAGGAATTACAAAAATCATTATCAGCATATCAGTAATTGGAAGTCCACTGCTGGACATAGGCCTCCTCAGGGGGAATTTTGCCCATAATTGTCTTAGCAAGCGTGTTGGCAATCGCAGAGCGTAGCTTTCACGACAAAGATGATGTTGCCCACCCCCGACCTGTGCATTTGAGTTACTAAAGTTAGTTACGGGTGTATATTCGCTTACGCTTATATATATACGCTTCTTACGATACCTGGTATTGGAGGAGGTAGTGTACTGTCGGTACCTCGCCGCTTATATTACAAATATATACAATTATAAATATATTATAAGTGAAACAAAAGCAGTTTCCTATTTTAAGGAAATTGCGCGAATGGATTTGTTGTCAATTGTAAATTTTAAATTTAGGTACTATTGTTAATTCACTCGACGTAAATGACACACAAAACAATTAAATAATTGTTTGTTTATATAAATATAACTCATAATATTCTCTTTGGTTTTATGGGAAATTAAAAAAGTTCCAATACAAATTTAATAAATTATGCTTGAAATCGACGTTTCTTGGATTTTGGTGTTTTTAACACTATTAAATACGACGTCGGCGGGACGGGACGAGCGGTATTGCAAGATTCAAAACTTTATTTTTAAAATAGTATTAAAAAATATACTGAAGTCTTCCACAGCCATATTTTTTTTAAATAGCTAGAATATCTCGTTTTTCTCCCACAGGAGCATCGACAAATTATAAAATTAATTCTTCTCGTGTCAATATTCATCGCAGTCACCTCGGCGTAATTTTCAACGGCACCGATGCGAATTTTAATTAAAAATTTACATAGTTCTAATTTACAGGGCGTATTCTGTTTAGTTATTCTATTAAACTTGATGGTGGTGCCATTAAAAGTGGATGTTTTAGATTCGATCGTAATTTATATAGATAATATGATATATAATAAATGATAAATATTGTTTGGTGGACGTTAATATGGTACAGGCATCATCATCGTCATTTCAGCCATTTAAAGTCTACTATTGCACAAAGGCCTCCACCAATATAGGGGGATTTTTGTCTTTCTTTTGTGAGTTGGACTCATAATTAGATTTTTTATTTTAAAAGCTAACACTCAATACAGACTACTTTGGAAGTCAGCTGCAAATGAAATTTCCTAAAATCACTGGTTCCTAACCTGTGGTCCACGGGCTGCCAGTGGTCCCAAAAATCGAAATAGAGGCCCGTGAGAAAATTTAAGGCAGTTTGCAGTATGCCATAATTTTAGTCACAAGATTGCTGACACCGTCTATTATCATATTAGGCTTTCGATAAAAAAGTTTAAATTTTCTAATAAAGTGGTATTGTTAATGCATGATACTGATGAGTTTATTTTCGGATTGAGTCCATACTTTTTTGCATACTATGGTCTGTTGAAAAAAAAATTACATAGTTCTTGGTCAGTTGAAGGTTGGGATACACTGCTTTAGATTAAGGTACTACGTTCTCGTGCCTGTGGGAACTATAAGCCTTCTACGACTGCTGACGCTACACAGAACACGATTCCCGGGGATTAAGGGGTCTTAAAGCAGACTAGTAACTTGCCGCAACTAAATCTACGATATAGTCAATCCTGCGGGAGATTTGTCGAATTGTGCTCAATGTATGCGTTTTCCTGATAACATACCATTGAGAAGGAGATTAAATAGCGATGTAGGTAATGTTTTTTGCATTTATTTCTGTACGTATATTCGTGATAGACTTAATGATTACAAAACTGATATTTATGCGACTGACAACAATGGCTCAAGTATAAAATTGGAATGATCAGAATCAATTATTCTATTTGCAAAATATTTAAAACGGTTGTGAACACATAGAAAAATATAAATGGTTGCTGGAAATTATTCGTATGTGGATAAGTAACTTAAAACCTGTGTGTACAAAGTATTACAAATATAATACTTAAATACAAATTTTAACAGCTGGACACAGAACAAACACAATTGTTCATAAGTGTTTGTTCTGGGTGGATATCGCTTGCCCAGCGCGACAATTATGGTAAAAATGCTACTTTCTTGGTGAGACCTATACCCAGCAGTGGACTACCAACAGATGGAATAATGATGATAATGATGATGATGATTCCTAAAATAACAATGGTACCATGTACACTGAGACTAAGCACAAATAATTGATTGAATTATTAACTCCTTGTATGTATGTTTAATTTTAAATTAGTCACTTGCGTAGTTTTATTTTTCGTGTATTTGTTTTGTTTTAACGTTTAAATTTTTATTAGTGTGATATATTGTGAGTTACTTACAAATATAGCCTATAACACATGTGTTATCACAAAAGTATGACTGACGTGTCGCCAACCTTGTGAACTGAAGATACATAAGATAAGCATACGGTCTGCTTGATGATAAACGTGGCTGCAGCCACTATAATGACACTATGGATACTAAATTTAAATAATTGTGTTTTCTTTATTTTGTTTTCGAGGTCGACAAACTAGCATGCCATCCGCGCGATAGTAGGCATCACCGCTGCTGATAGATACGCGTGTTATCACAAAGATATCACTAGCGTGTCACCAACTCTGTGAACTGAAGTTACAATGTCACATTTACCAAGGAATTTCACTGCCTGTTTTTTTATCCTTTACTGTTATTAGGCGGTAGAAATAGTTGAGAATAAGGAACCAATACAAGCGACCATTGTCTACCTACAGTAATTTGAGTTGTGGAATCTTAAGCCAGAGTACCTCGAAAATAAAAACTATTTCCATTAAGAATTTTCAATGTGGATTGTTCAATCTCAAACTATACTAGCACAAAGAATATTTGTATGCTGGCTTAGATAAATATGTGTCTATTATTTTTAACTACAAGAAATTCGTAAACTCCTCAGAAACGATAAAGAAGACGCGAGAAGTCAAAGTTTATCTCATGTTTTATTACAAGCGGTAAGTTAGTAAGTTTGTTTTATTGCTGTAGAAGTTGGGCGTGGAAAAATAGCACTAAATGGGTACTCTCAAGTTGATAAATAATGGTCGAAACATTTCCAGTGCTGTTTGCCGGTAACTGCTGATGAATGGCACAGAAGTATGCGAAATAATGCTGCAATAGTAAAAAGTATTTAGTATAAAGTGACATTGTGTGAATGGGATAAGTTTTGAATTAGGAACTATTAAAACCGCGAACAGACTTTCGAAGTTGAGAAAAGTACTCAATGCAATTTACCAGCATAATAGTAAATTAATATCCGTGATGAATTACGAGCAGTCAGTTACTTTATAAGTATAAAACTGCTTTTAAATATAACGAATACATTTCTATTACATATTTTTACTGCCAGCGCTCCGTGTTTTCACTCATTTAGTAAAAAGTCCCTCTCCGTAAAAACAGAAAGATGTAGCATAGATTATATTAAATCCTGATAACAATTTCATAAGTAAAATAATTTCTGCAAACCGGATTAGTGGTTTTTGAGTTTACTTGTCACAGACGTACAAATATACAAATCTTGTTTACATATTTTAAAGCTCATATTACTAGCTGCACACATATCTACAAATAGTCGAATTTTTAAATCGGATTAGCGAGAGATATACAATTATACTATACTATAAAAGATAATATTTTTCGAGATAGTATAAAAATATCGAGTTCATGTAGGAGGAAAGGTATTTTACATAATTTGTCAATACACAAGTGTAGGTACATTTCGGATGTCTACTAATACGTTATATACGACTAGCAATGCGAGTTCGAGTCTCTCCAACGTATGGGACGCTGCGCAAGCAATTAACAAAATTTAATTATGTGTGTCCACATCTCGTGTAGCTACGTCGAAGATAAAAAACAAAGAAACTGCATTTAAAGCCGTTAAGAGCTGTTTAATTAAGTATCGGATTCTCAATCACTAATCTAAAATCTATTTAGCTCCTGAAGCTATACAGCTTGCATAAATTAAAATAATTTCAGTGTTCCAGAAGTTTTGTAGTCTCTAGTTGTTAGTGATAGAAAAATTATAATAGTTTAATGAGCATGAATATACGACTCAAATATTTTGCGAAGCATTCACTATACATAAAAGAAACAATAAAAAAATTGTCACAATCAGTGTGTGCACGCAAAAAAAATATTTACAAAGTGCAGGATGTCTTCAGTCTGCTCATAGTTGATTTGTAACACAGCTCTTTACGAGGCACTGAATAACATTTACAATTGGTTATATAAACCTTACAGCAAGATCCTAAAGTTGTATTTATGGTGGGCATATATCAACACGAGCAGTGGTTGGTAATGTATTAAGGATAAATTTATTTGTCCGATCTCCGATTCTGGTGGCTTAGGTTTTCAAGAAGTCATAACAATGAATATCAGCCAATAAGCTCGAAAATCAAGTGCCTAATTGCGGAGTCTGCACACAATAAGAGTTTGGCTAAAATGTAGCAAACAGCCATTAGAACTTACATTTTCTAAGGCAGCCCGCAGAATCCCAATTCTATCGTCAAACTTCGCCGGCTGTGTTTCGCGAAGTGTTGAACAAACACAATTTGTGATAAATTGTTCCTCTCTTCATTTTAATCAGGTCAGGTTAAACCTTCGTGACACGGATTTTGCATTCGAATTTATTGGGTGGTGTTCTGAACGTATTGTTTCGGATTATAAGTCTACCCTGGAACGGTGAAATCTGGAAATTATTAAATACCTAAGCCTGCGGCTACATCGGCTTTCGTTTGGTAACAAGAGGAAAATTAGATTGTGTTTCTTTCCCTGAGTATTCAAATTATATCCGTACTTAATTTGAACAAATAAATTCTGCTATCAAGTTTATTATATATACTCAATAATATTGCTATAAAAGATAACATAGTTTATTAGTTTAATCTATAAACTAGTTCAAATATTAAAACTAATGTACCTAACTTTTCTAAGAAATTTTCTTACTCTGTTAACAGATGAAAACCGCACTTATCATTTCTTTGAAATACTGACTTTAATTTATTTTTCGCATGAAAATACCAAATTTTAGATCAGAAATAATATTTATTAAGAAGTTGAAAAGTAATTGATTCAAGTCCCGCTTTACAATAGATTAATTGACATTTATGAATATATTATTCCTGGTTAATTGAATTTTTATATTTTTTAAACATTATTGTAATAACGTTGAAGTTGAAACAACAGATTTCTATATTGTGTGTTTTTTACAAGAAAAAGAGTAATAAAAAGTGGCCAGATCAGAAGTATAAAAAATAAAGCGTGTTTTAATGGTAAAAATAAGAAGTGAGCATAAAGATGGCAAGATCATAAAGATATTGTCTTTGCCTACCCAGATGAGATATATGTAGATGTGATGTATGTATTTAAAAATATCAACTTTTATTCATTTTTATATTTTAATTTTTATTACTTATACCATCTCATCTTGATTTGACTCCAGTGATAAGTGACGTCATTTTACTTTGGAGTTAGAAAGTATTTACAACAATCTATTGAGCTGTACTCAGAGAATCTATTCAGGAGTACGGAGATCCATAAAAAAAGTTAATGACCAGCCCGCGGATAAGCAATGGCAGTAGGCAGGGCATTTAGTACGCTTACTTGTTTGGTGGCGCTAGAATTAACGTCTGAGTAGTCCAGCAATAGGTGCATAGGTTCGTCCGAAAATAAAGTACGATATGTTGGCAGATGGAGCCGTAAGGTTCTGAAATGTAGACCATCAGCAAGCGTAACGTAGTTCGCCTGCCCACAAGATAGACAGACGATTTGACTAAAACCGCATTAGAAGTTACCAGGGAGGCCTATGTCTAGCAGCGACTGTATTAAGGTATCTCTATTATATAAAACGTCCGTCTACGATTTGTGATATCAATACCAGTTGTAAATCTTGATTAGTCTCATCAATCACTTCTCCCGTTGGGAGAACTGTATCTAGATAATTTCTATTGATTTTGGGTTTTTTAGGAATAACGAAAATCAAACAAAAGAGCATCGTAAAATCCGGTAATGCTAGACTAGCACCTTTATAAAGAAAACTTTTTTTGAGTATAGAACTTTAAGTTGGTAACACTTTTTAACTGGCGGTCACTTTGTCAGCTGTGAAATGACTTATGTTTAGTTTGGTTTAGCATTTCAATATGAAAAGGCTGACGCTTGAACAACGCTTGCAAATTGGTGTGCAAAATTATTTTGAAAATCATAGTTGTGATAAAAATACGTAGCTCGCACTACGTTCATTTTACGGTCAACATGACTGTCCATTAGAGTAATTCGATCGATTAACTCTAAAACGTTTCGGACCATGTTAACTTCAAATGATAATACGATACAAAATGAGTTTCAATGTAGATCAATGCTAAAGAATATTGCATATGAAAGAAAATTCTTTCACATACAAATATAGACTCATTTCCTAATACTATTTACACAACAGATAATTGAGCAAACATTGTTTGATAATACGCCTGTCTATCCGACATCCACGTACGAATTGGACATGTGTTCATTAATTTTTTTGAAAATTTTGCGGAAACATCAATGTTTGCGTGCTTAAAAAATCCAACGTGCAAGAATTGAAGCTTCATGTTCTTCTAGTAAACGTAGATTCGGTAAATGGCCTAAAAAGTGCTGTTGGTCCCGATTGTCATGAGCGAATTTTGTTAAGCGATAAAGCTCACTTTTGGTTGAATGGACACCGTTATATCCAATAAAACTGATTATATAGTGTGCTTTATGGGCTGTTAGAATAATTAGTCCGTATTTCTTCAAAAACGATGCTAGAATATTACAATGGTAGCCGTACAGGGTTTTGATTACAGACTTTTTCGTTCATCAGTTGAACAATCTTGATGTGCTGGTTTCAAAATGACGGCGTAATATGTCACACAGCTCATTTGATTTATTTAAGAAAACATCTGGTAACTGCATATTTTCACGTTTCCTGTGAATTGGCCTCTAAGATCGTGTGAAGTGATTTTGATAAGCCCGAACCGATTGACCACTTAAAGTTTATTATTGCCGCGTTATTTCCGATATACGGCTACAAATATTGAAAAATCATCGAAAACTGGACCTCCAGAGTAGACAAATTACACATAATATATTTATATTTAAATAATATATATAAAAAATAGTCTTGGATTTACAAATATGTCTTACCTGAAAACATAAATTTATTTATGTTTATATTCATATTTACATACATTATTCATATTTAAATTTAATGTAATTAAACGTTATTTTCCTGCACTGCGGAATTATATTTATATATGAACATTAGCATTTTCTCCGAAAGTTCATTGCTCGGCTTACTTTCCTCAGAAATATATTAAATAGGTACTTAGAATGGAATTAATGTTTAATTTACATTTTCGTCACTGTTCGCGGAACATAATGCCGAAGTATCACAACATAGCTGCTATAAACTTAAAAAAGTTACAACTGTTTATCTTCATCATCGTCCACTGCTGGGCATAGAGACAGGGGAAACTTCGACCATAATTGCCGCGCTGGGTAGGCGTGGTGGCAAACGCAGAGGTTAGCTTCGTCGGGAATGAAGCTGCCCATTATCTTCTGTAGCATTTGAGCTACGATGTTTTGGATGGATATACCGCTATCAATCGGGTCTGATCCCTTAGTCTCCTCTTATGATACCTGCTGAATAGAGAGGTCATAACTCTGACGATACCCTACAGCTATGCAATAACCAATACATCTCTAAAATAAATTTACACTAGAGCTAACTATAAATTTGGACGTCCAGGGAACTATTAGCCTTTTTAAACTTTAAACACTCAAAAATAATATATTCACACAATATCTCATACATTGACCGGACTCCGAAGTGAGACGCTATACGCTATAAAACAGTTGTGTTATGAACACCAGACAATAGTTAAATCAGAAATATAATACTTAATATACTTATAAATTAGTCTATAAATGTTGGTTCTGGTTGGGATTGAATCCACGACCCTTGTTGTAAGATAGGATCACTTTCATCTGCGCACATCAAATGTCGCTATTTCAAACTTTAAAATTTAACATATTTTAATTCCATATTATGTATCTATCTACATATAAAAATTAAATTCACTATATGAGACTTGGCATTATAAAATTTACTACCTATACCGAAAAACATTTTCTTTATTATGGTTAAGAAACGGAAACCTACGAAGGTATTAAGAGTATTATATTCTGAAACAGTACAAAAGTATTAAGTTACTCGGTAGGTGTATACGCAACACATAGAATCAGGCATCAAAGCCAGCCTTGAGGCGAAAACGTTGGATAATATTTTCTCAACCTGCCGAAGTATATCTGATATATTAAGATATCTTTCTCTTTGCTCGTTCGAGTAAAAACACAAAGAGGAATATCGGGCTTTTGCCGTGTATTTGGTATTTCTTGCGGGCCCGATGGTGCATGAGTTGTCTTTGTTTGTCAAAGGTTCGATACCCATCCTGGACAAACATTATTTTTATTTTCATCAAAATCTTTTGTGCAAGCGCACAGTCCACGTAATAGCAGAGGTAAACCTGTTAAAGAAATGTCGTCTGCATTGGTACCTCACTCTCACCAATTTCTACCGCCATATATATTTTTTCTATCGTTCTTATTGACACCTCTTACTACCTCTTTCCCTCATTTAGTCTTTCCATTCAAAGGTCACTAATTGCGATAAGGCCGCCCATTGTACTTTATAATAACTGTTGTTTTTTTCATGTACTTTTATTTTTGGTGTACATTAAAGTATTTATTATTGTTATTGTTAATTGTGTCATTTAATAAACAAATAATTTAAAATAAAACTTAATTTTAATACAATCTAACTATAAATTAAGATATACACTATCTTAACTGCCAAGTTAAAGCAAACTGCACACAGTGAGTGAAACTCGATTAAATCGGTTTATTTCACAGCAGACAAACAACGTGACAAGAAATTTATATATATATATATATATATATATATATATATATATATATATATATATGCTCTTAAATGCTTGAAAGGTGCACTTATTAATTAATTTCTCAATGTTACAGTCTCAGATTGGTGTCGGCATAATGAGTCTCAATGTGGATCAATGCTAAACATTTTCTTTCACATGCAAATATAGACTCACTTCCTAATACTATGTATTTACACAACAAATAATTGAGCAAACATTGTTAGAGATCTTAAGAGACAGAGAGACATTCCGACCACACTTCGAAAACATCGTTACAAAGGCTAACATACTTTCTGACTTTATATTAAGATCAACTAGAGATTTAAAATCACTGCAAAACTCTCTGGTTCTCTTTATTGTCTTAGTTAGAAGTATATTCATGGGCCCAATAGCAAAGATTAAAGGTAGTGATCCTATCTTGTGCGCCAAGGGTCGTGGGTTCGATTCCCACCCAGAGCAAATATTTATATGATTATATTTGTGTTTGTTCTGTGTCTGGGTGTTAAATATATACACACTTGTGAATCCTTTCTTATCTGGCGTCCGTAACACAAGTGCTTTAAGCGACTTACCACAGAGTCAGGTCAATATATGAGATGTTGTGGGAGTTTATAATTATTATATTGAAATATTTCTGTCTGAAACCCTATTTCCCGGATACACATAAATAACATAGAAAGAGTGGAAAAAAGTTTGTTAAATTCCTTTGACGTAGGTACGACAGGGGCCATTTGCTTGTGAGCTATAGTGAAAAACTTGCCAAATTTAAAATAATCTTATTGTATGCCCGTCGCAAGCGGTATGGCTTGCTGTGCTTGCACAAAATAATCCACTCTTCTATTGAATTACCAGATCTTCTCCATTCTATCAAGATTAAACACTAAGTATAAAATCCGTTCACCTAATACCTTCGCGTTGAACGTGTATGAAAATAATACTTACTTCTTTACAACCCAACAACCTGAATCTGTTATTTCTAAAATGAAATGAAACGCAGTGGCTAATACATAGTTTTTAATTATAGATTCCCTAATTTTAAGAGAGAAATTTCAAAAATTCTTAGGACCGAGTCATCCTGAGTCTCCACATATAAAGTCATAATCATTATATATTTTTTTTTGGTTTATATCATCATATATTTTATTATTAGTTTTATTTGATAAAAAACATGTGTACACATCTCTTTGGTTACCGTTTAGATAATATTACATTTAATTATGAATATAAGTATTTGCCGTGACGTATGGGGAGAGTAGAATACTACCTCTTTCTTTACCAGGTTTGGTGATATTCATCCGATATTGTGTAGCTGGGATAGGCAGCATCCCCACCATGAAAACTGCGCTCTGCGATTTATAACACGCTTGCCCAGCGCGGCAATTATGGGCAAAATTCCCTCTTTCCTGGAAGAAGCTTATACCCAGCAGTAGACTTCCAATGGCTGTATGATGATGATAAGTAGGTATGGCAGTAATCTGTAAGTCTACCTATAATAAATAAATAAATATAAATTCTTTTTTTTTAAATAGAATACGTTGGTAAACAATGACTTCATTTACATCACGCGAATGTATATACTTAAATGATTCGCGTGATGGTAAACCTCACTGCAGTCTTAAACGCTGGTACTATCACAAACATGATACTAAGTGTATCAGCAATATTGTAAATTTTATATTAAAAAAAATCCCAAAATTTTTCACTATCTGGGTGAGAATTACTCAATATAATGGGCGAGAATTACTTGAATACCATAGTAAGGTCAGTTACAAATATAAACAGAACTCGGCGCGTATTGGTGAGTCGGTTGCTTCGAGTTTTTGCTATCCTTACTAATATTTTAAATCCGAAAGTAACTCTGTCTGTCTGTTACGCAATCACGCCTAAACTACTGAATCGATTTAAATGAAATTTGGTACACATATAGTCTGAAGCCTTAAAAAGGACTTAGGCTACTTTTACATTCGACATAAGAGTTGTAAGGGGTCGAAAGAGGGGATGAAAAGTTGTATGAAAGTATCGTTATTGTAATAGCTAGAAGTTTCAAACTTATTATTTAAGCCATCGATTTGTATACATGAATAAATATAACATTCAAAGTTTATAAAAGTTAAAAAGGTACAGCTAGTTCCCTATAAAAATACGTCAATATAGAATATGATATCTCTGTTACTCCTTAATAACACAACACAATTGACATGGTATTTTATTTCTTCTTTCTTCAAATACCGATTTGACATTTAATGAATTGTCTGCACTCTTTGGATATCAGCTATTATATACAAAGCTGTATCTAATCCAGTACATGTCTCACAAAACGCCAGGACGAATGATACCCAACATGTAGATTGGAGCGTGGATGTCCCTCGGGACGCACTGCTGACTTGTTTGATTTGTTAACCCTTCCTATATCTGACCGACGATGTCACTGCTGGACAAGCAACTAGAGATCTCGGACCTTTTTGAGAAATAATCTCAATCCGATTACCAATCTCAGAACCTTATATCGCATGCGAATTAAAAGTGAAATAGTAGTTTCGTTCTATATTGTAAATTACAATATGAACGATTTTTATTAAGTTTTATGGCTGAACTTGTGTTTTAATAGGTGAGTTTTATGTAAAGTCTACTGGTTTTCTTTGATTATTTCGGAAATGAATAATCAAAGTGTGCTTCAGTGTTAAAAATTGGAACAGATTTAAGGATATTTTTTGAATTGCAGTGCAAGCGTTTACTTGCTTTCCATTTTACTTTTTAATTCTAAAATCAACTCTTACTCAAACTTAAGAAAAGAAGCACTTCAAAATCATATAAGTATAGTCAATATTCATTGTATATACATAGTAATAAAAATCTAAGAATTAAGTGTTAGTTAATACTCTCCTATATTAATAAGAGTGAGGAAGTGGCAGAGCAGAATTGTAAGAACCTTTCTATATACCAGGTGTCGTAAGAGGCGACTGAGGAACCGGAATCGACCGATAGCGGTATATCCATCCGAAATAGAGTAGCTCTAATGCAACAGAATGTAATGGGCAGCAGTAAACTCGTCGCGAAGAAACATCTTGAGATAAAGCAACCGAAAAGTTAGACATGAAAATATTTAAACCGCATTTTATAGCCGTTAAAGAATAGTTTTTTTCACCGCCGTTTTCTAAAATACTGGAAATAATGTTATTCAATGTATCAAGCATCAACTTCTGTTATGTTCTGTTTAATTTTTCAACTTTTCGCATCCGTGTTGAACCCGATAATCTAACGCCCACATTAGATTACTAAGGTGGGTAATTCATATGACGAAGACAAATTTGGCATATCATTACATGCCCGATGGCGCAAATGGTAGTGATCCTATCTTGCGCACCAAGGGTCGTGGGTTCGATCCCACCCAGGACAAATATTCATATATTTGTTTTTGTTCTAGGTGTTAAATATATGTATTTAAGTATTATATTTGTGATTCCTCTGTTGTTTGACGTCCGTAACATATTTCAGAATCAGGTCAATGTATGAGATGTTGTATGATATATTTTGTGTGTCTATAATTTTTTGCAGTTTGTTATCGGGATTGATCAAACAATTTTGATAGTCGTATAACTTTGAAGTCATTTATTTGTAACCTTCACATATTATCGATTCTTTCATTTATTCAAGACACATGATACTAACGTTTTAGATCTATAAAAATACGTCACTTGAATTTACAGACAATTGCATATGAGAGAACATAAGGAACCTAATAAAAATATTAATTTTAGTCTATCTGTTTGTTCTGGCTAAGCTCTGAAGCGACTGGACTGATTTCAATATGACTTTTTGGCAGATAGCACTATAGATAATTTTATTAGAAGTATTAAAGTTTATATTTATATTACGGGACCTGACACTACGCGAGTGAAGCCGCGGAGCGCTGTTAGTTCTTACTAAGTCATATTGTGTACTAAGCACATAAAACATTAAACAGAGCTTCTGATATGTTTGCGTAACTTATGTATTTTTTTTGTTGTTTGTTTTCTGTTTTGTTTCCTTTTTTTCTGTTCTGTTTTCTGTTTTGTTTTCTATTTTGTTATTTGTTTTAAATATTCTATTTAAATTCATATATTTAACATCCAAACACAGACTAAAACATATATCATCATATAAATGTTTGTCTTGGGCGGGAATCGAGCCAACGACCTTTGGCGGACAAGATAGGATCACTACTATCTGCGCCATTGGGACACACCACATGATATATAGACTATACATATAGACTAAATGTAATTAAGGTATTGAAACGAGTTTCTCGTAACTTGGTTCGGATAATGTTATTTTTCTTTCACTGTGCCTGCAAATCTGGTATGTGGCGTGCCAAGCGAAGTCCGTATAATGACCTTCAAATGTCCTCTTTTGTGTCTGAGGAACCTGACGCGGTAACAAATGAAAATTATAACGTTAGAGTACAAAATAAACGTTTATTTTTTTATTTTTTAGCGATTATAACTCATAAACAACTACATATATAAGGAACATATTGCCTGATTGATATTTGACAAAGGGTACAGTTCTAATAGCGCCCTGCCCCAACTTCGTTTGCGTACACTGTGAATTGTATTCTGTTGATCTCGTTATCGTGAATTCCTTATTAGTATTGGTTATTGGATTATTTCATGGCGATATAAGTATATAATTATAACTCTGTCTTAAATAAATAATTAATGTCAAACAAAAAGGAAATATTGCGACTATTTAATGAAATGTAAGCTTTTCTATCTATCTAGTTGGATCGATCAGCACACAGTAAGAAATTTGATTAAAATCAATTCTGTAGTTTTGGAGTTCATCCGATACATACAATTAACTGATAATACAGACATAGTTGCGAATGAATCTATGTTAGGTGATGTTTAGACTTTTATAAAAAGATTTACATTGTATATTTGAACATAATAAATTCTGATTCCC
This sequence comes from Heortia vitessoides, assembly GCA_020976665.1. Taxonomy (NCBI): domain Eukaryota; kingdom Metazoa; phylum Arthropoda; class Insecta; order Lepidoptera; family Crambidae; genus Heortia; species Heortia vitessoides. Next base: position 15,682,249 of record JACJUM010003085.1, read on the forward strand.
AACAAAATAAGATAATAAATAAACGCTTGCATATAAATGTAGGAAGATAGTATAAAAATGTTTAAATAACTTTGTTAATATGAAAACGTATGCCGTGACGTGACCGGATCGTCAAATACAAAAATGACAAAAAAGAAATGAACCACATTTTGAACCCGTTAAACAGTAGTTTTAAAACGGAATAGTGAATGTTCTGTCAATTCCCGTAAAATACTACGCATTCCCAAGGTGTCCCGAAAGGCATCTCGACCTTCGGGAACCCCGACCCGTTTGATACGCTAACCCTCCGCACCCGTGTCGAACCCAATAACCTTGCCCCCACGAAGAACGCAGAGATAAGTCAAGTACTCGTTATTGCTTGTGACGTGACCATACTTACATTGAATTTTAATGTTGTTAAGTAATAGAAGATGTTCATTTGGTTTGGGTACTCTCTTTAATTGGAAATAATAAATTCACAGAACATCTCATACGTTGATGTGATACCAGATAACAAAAGAATTACAAATATAATTATTTAATAAATATATTCAACACTTACAGAACAAACACAAATATCATGATGTGAATGTCTCTTGCCGTGAGGTGAGGTACCGGCAGAATAGAATAGTACCTCCTACTTCACCAGGTAACCTAAAAGGCAACTAAGGTACCAGAACCGATAGATGTGTAGATATAGTGCAATTAAAATGTACTGGGCGGGAATGGGCAGTAGCCTCACCATCGCGATAGCTGCACTCTGCGATTACCAATACGCTTGCCCAGCACGGCAATTATGGGCAAATAGCCTGCTTAGAGAGGCTTGTGTCCAGCAATGGACTTCCAATGGCTGGTATAATGAAATGTCTTTAAAAAAAAACTGCTTTCTGGCTTTCAGTAGCTCCCGCTTCGTTTGTTCTCCCTCTTGAAATACGTCACTTGAATCGGAAGGGATTGAACCGGAAGGGAGTCCTAAAAACTGAGTTAAGGAAGCCTATCCGGTATCCTATACGAAGCATGTGGTGTGTTAAGTCTACGTTATCTGTTCATTGTTGTATGTATTGCTGTATCACTATCATTCTGGGCCCGATGGCGCAGATGGTAGTGATCCTGTCTTGTGCACCAGGGGTCGTGGGTTCGATTCCCACCAGAGCAAATATTTATATGATGATATTTGTGTTTGCTCTGTGTATGGGTGTAAAATATATGTATTTAAGTAGTATATTTGTGATTCCTCTGTTGTCTGGTGTCCGTAACACAAGTGCTTTAAGCGACTTACCACGAAGTCAGGTCAATGTATGAGATGTTGTGGGAATTTATTATTATTATTATTGTTGAAGTAATGTGCGCTGCTCACAAATCGGAGAACAACACTAAAGATTACGATGAACTAAGCAAAAGTTGCTGTGCGTAAGTTCGTAACTTGAAGATCAAGTTACGAACTGGCGCATGGTAACTTTTTTACAATAAATTCTATAATCTTTAAGGTAAGGTTACCGGAGTTTACACACACACTTACTTAGATTTTTAATTTATTTGTGTAATTTTATTATTATATTGTAATCTACCTGTTTTGCCTTAATACAAAATTGTGCATCGATTACAATAAAGATTGTTTTTTTTTATATTTGTCCTCGATAAGGATCAAACCCAAAACGTTTGGCGCACAAGGTAATATCACTACCATTTAATCCACCAGGCCCATCATGTTTCTGAAATTATCAAATGAAATAAAATGAAAATATTATTTTTTTCAAGTATGCCCATTGCAAGCACTTTCGAATCGTCAAAATATTTCATACAATAATTTTAGTCAGAAATATGAAGAACTAAATTATATTATGTTCATTATACTGATGACCCTGATGACCGCCGGGTTCATAAGAGGCATCCAACATTCAAATTAGGCCTACTAGTTTATGCTTAGACTAGTCTGCCGGCACCAGACGGGTCTTAAAACACAGGTTCATTATACGAGCAACCAGAAAGGATTTAATACTAATTTAATTTTATTAATACTAATTATTTTTTTACTAAATTATTTTCATTAATACTAAATAGTGTTAAGAAAACCCCTACCGGCATCGGCTCTAACAAACCGTTTTCTTCAGGCAGTATTATTATTAATATAATCTTCAATACTTTATGCTTTAGAAATACACTTATTCTTTACGAAATTTTTAAATTTATTAATCGGTTAGCCTGATATAGTACATCAGGCACTTTATTGTAAAATCTGTACTTTTCTACTCTGCCGGTACCGCATGGTATACAATAATACAGGAACGCTCACACACTACTAACATGTACCTTCAGGCCTGTGATCCCGGTAGACAGCCTAGTCCCTCGGGAGACCGGGCCTGTTTGATTTGCTGGCCTACCGTCCCCGAGTCGGACCCAATATCCTGAACCCTACTTTAAACGCTGGTATATGTCAATAGTTCGTGTCTATTTAACTTGCCTTATTTAGTTAAGTATGCTATTATTTAGCATTGTAAGAAATTCGTAGCCGTGAGGTACCGGCCGAGTATAATAGTACCAGGTGTCGTATCTCGTACCTCTCTCTGTAAAAGGCGACTTAGGTACCAGAACAGACAGGTGGCGGTAAATGCATCCGAATCAGTGTAGTTCAAATGCACTGGGTGGGGATGGGCAACAGTGTCCCCGTCGCGAAAACTGTGCTCTGTAATTGCCAATACGCTTGCCCAGCGCGGCAACTATGGGCAAAATTATCCCTTGCCTATGTCCAGCGGTGGACTCTAGAAGTCCACCGCTGGAGGCTGTAATGATGATGATAATTAGGAATTTCGTTCTCATATTTTAAAAAGACTTTGATAAATTGATTGCGCAAGACGCATACCCGTAGAATTTACATGCATTTTTAGAATTTTCTTGGGGCTACCTTTGTCAATAGTGGATATTCTTTTTCATTTAATGAAGTCAGCTGACAAGCTTGAAGTAGTAAACGTGACCGCAGCCTTAATACACTCGCGTTTTCACAAATATCAGTCACTAGCCTGTCGCTATACATATAAACTGCAGTTACTATGTCACATTTACTGAGTCATTTCACTGCCTTTCTCACCCTTTAAACCAGCAGTACCGAGACAAATGATCTTTGTCAGAGGTCCTACGACTCTAGTCTACTAACTAAAGACCTAGACTTTAGTTAATGTCCTACGATTGGTATAATGATGATTATTCCAGTTCTGTTTATGATATAAAAGAATAGAGATAATAATAATTTATTTTTAATTGCAAAAAGAATACCGCAAGGCAGGATTAATACTATAATAATTATATTCATAACAAATATACATAATAATACCCCAAATGTGGCGTCATTACGTACCATCAAAATCATTCCTCTCATTCTTTCATCAGCGGGACTCATACCAATATCCCTACACACATCACTCATAGAAATAGGCTTACACAAAAATATATACATACAATTACAAAAATCAGTCATAATCGATACGTGTTCCACCATGAATTGACCCACTTGGCGTAGGCCCTTGATAGGTTCACAACTCCAGCACTATGTTGAAATTAGATAGAATATGGCAAACATATCAAAACAATTATAGAAAAACTTACAAATCATTGTCTTTAATCCTTAGTGTTAAATACAAAGACGTAAGTAGAAAGATATATCTTTCGCTTTTATCTTTACGGGTACCTCACGGGTACCGGCAGAGTATGTGTCAGGTATGTGTAAATTTCACATTTATGTTATATCGTTTAATTTGATGGGCTTTTATGCTGTAGATTCTCTCTTTTTTTTCAAGTCTGACAAAAGTATATTATCTGTGTATGTTGTTGTTGTTTCTGGATGGCTTAAGCGAAACAAAGATACTGTTATGGAAGAGTATTCCAGCGCACGTATTAGTAATTTATTTTGTGAATCAGCTCCAAGTCAAAAGGTATCAGGTATGTTAGGTTCTAAATATTTTATATAGGCTTTAGAATAAAATTTTATGACTATTACTTTTTTGTCAGATACGACGAATAAAACTAGCTGTTTCATGAATAATGTTGGGATCGCACAATTGCGTTTATCCATAACAGAAATATATATTGAGTTATGCGCGGCTAGAGATTTATAATTTTTTTATAACGTGACCAGATTAAAGTTACAAAAATTTATGTACATTTTTTCATCGTTTATCAGATATCAAATATTTTCTTTATTGTCAATGGTTTAGTTATTCAGTTTCTTGTAATTTTTTTTTCCATATTTTTTTTAATAAGACCGTTTCAGGTGATAGAGAAATCTAACGTGATCGTAACAGGTTTAATGCGTATTAAATGCTGAATCATATTTAGGTTAATGCTTATAATAAGAAAATTAACCTGTCTGTTAATACAGTTTGAAGAATTAATACTCCACCTATATCGTATCCAAGAAAGGCATATTCTGTTTTCTTACTACGATGGTAACCAATCGCCGTAGTCTACGGGCACTTGTAACAGTAATGTGTCTTTAAAGCCTAGTGAAATTTACGTGTAATGTAATAATATGACGCGGTATTTTCATTAAACTATTTTGTCTTGGTTTGCAGGTTGCCAGTAGGTGCTTGTTGTACATATCATACATTGTACATGTCATAAATACAATTATCGTAAGGGACAATTAGCAGGATAACAGGAAAAACGAAAAAAAAAATAAAAGAAAATAATTCGTCTCAACATTTTTATTTTGAAAAGCTATTTTTAAGCCGTTTTTAATAAACATTATTGAAATTGAATCTTTTTTTATAAGAAACTATTAACAAAAGTCAGAAGTAAATGACTTCTTTTTTATCTATATGTCTCACGCCCATTAAATTATTGACCGTCGATATGCATTCTTGAAATACTATTAGTAAGAGAACAAAAGACTTCCGATGGTTGTAATGATAAATGAGAAAAGTGTGAAACATTAAAATAACATGTTTAAATATTATTCCACATGTTTACAAACACCGCTTATCACCGGACCTCCATCGGCCCTACAATAAATTAAAAAAAAAAACAAAAGGTTTCACTGACAATAATCAATTAAGCCAGGCCAAGTATCCATTAAGACAATGGGGTTCCTACAAAGTTCGCAATTCTGGCGGAATTAGTCGAATTTACTTTTTCACACGGCCGCCCCTTGTTAGCGGTTGATGGCTAGGCATCAAAGGAATCGGGCGTAAAAACCTAAATGATTTGTGACTTTTGTCGTCCGGAATTAGTATAATGACGTATGTGATTTTTTATTGACGCAAGGAAACATAATCCGAAGCTATGATGAGGCGTGATCATTTATCGAGCAGATCCTGAAGTTTGTATAAATTATATACCTATCATCATTATCACGTAAGCTACTGGAAGTTCACTGTGGGACTGCTTGACCTCCCTAAGAAATGACAAATGTTGGAAATAGTTGAGCGTAGCTTCGCGACTGTTATACTGCTGCCCATCCTCGGCCTGTGCATTCGAGCTACACTTTTCTGGATAGATATATCGCCATCTGTCGGTTCTGAGATCTTAGTCGCCTCTTACAATACAAGTAGGTGCTATTCTACTCTGCCTTTACCATACGGCTGATGTATATAAGTCCTTACTTCATAATACTAATTAATACATGTTTTAATAGCACTGGCTCGTACTTTTAGGCCAACAGCTTTTAATTGAATTTTAAAATATATATTATATATTCATACAATATCGCATATATTAACCTAACTCAATGGTAAGTAGCTTAAAGCACTTGTATTACGGACATCAGATAACAGAGAGAGATTAAAATTATAAATATATTTTTTTAACATCCAAACACAGAAAAAACATAAATATCATCATATATATATTTGTCCTGAGTGGGGATCGAATCCACGGCCGTTAACGCACAAGAAAGGATCCCAACCATCTGTGCCATCGGGCTCTTCAAAATATAACTTTGTATTTTCAACGAAACAATTTATGGTTTATCTGGTAATTCTCAATAATATTTCGTTTGTTACTGACAGGTCTTGTAAGAGAAAATAAATAAAAAATAAAATTCATTGACCATGTTAATTTTTCTGATGTAATCTTATGGCTTTCGACATATTTGACAGCCGTTTGTTAGTTGGCGTATGTTTCAGCCATATTTGCTTGTGGCTAATGTCATTTAAAACAGTACCATCTGTTGGAATTATATTCTTTTTTATATTTATCATAGAATACAATAAACATAGGCGAATCATGGTAAAGCCTTTTGGTTCAGTAAGTTGTAAAAAAATACAACTGGAAAACCCATCTGTTAATAACAACTTATTTATAGATCATTTTTATTAATGTAAAATACCTGTAGAAAAACAAAAAAAGGTAGAAGTGTCACGCCTATTTCTTTTATTTACATAATTATACTCGTATGTTAGAAGCAAATTATCATTGTATGCTCTTGTGCATAGTATGTCTTTCATGTTTTTTTTTAATTTTAGTTCTATAAAGTAATGTATGTTACTTTTATTTACTATTATAATTATATCAGTAAATCCTTTAAAAGCTAAATTCAATGATCTGTTCAATGAATAAATAAGCTAAACTTAATAGCTTAAAAAACTCTAGAAAAGTTACTAATTACTATTACCAGTTTAGCTCGTAAGAAAATAAGCTATTGTGCTCCTTTGAAAATGTCAGAGACCTTTCCTTTGTGTAAAGGATCTTTTTCATCCCTATGAATCCCTCCGCCTGGCCGGGATAGGGTTCCTCAAATATATTTAATATGACTTTATTTATTATCCCAGTTTCAGGGCAAGAATAAATGTTATGATGCCTTTAGCTTTTAACTATAACAATATTATTTTCTAGGCATAATAAATTTAACAAAGACTTTATATCGTTCATCAAGCTATTATACTCGTATTAGATCAGTAACAGTCACTTGTTTTTGTTAACACTTGGACAGTAATTATTATGAATAATAAATTTTCATTTATGGAACATTAGCGGCGCTCCGTGGCTATATCCGTACTTTCCGTTCCATGCGAAAAATAAGAGTAGCCTAAATTCTTATGAAATCGGCTATCCGCCAGTGTTCGAGTATTCCCATAAATATTCTCGTTAAAATTGGTCCAGGCATTTTAGAGTCACATTTATATATATATATATATATATAGTTAAAAATATATTATTGTAAAGTTTCATTAAAATCTTTTCAGTAGTTTTTGTGTATATTTGTAGTATCCATAAATCCATAGATTCTTACACTCGACTTTCGCGTTTACAATATTAGTAGGATTTTAAAGAACTTGAAGCCAACGTGATTTTTAATTTTAACTCTTCCAAGGAATTTTAGTAAAGATATATATTTTATTTTTCTTCATGGTTTAATAATAGACTAGTATATCTTTATGGACTAAAGAAATATTCTCCTCACGCAATAAAATATTAACAGTACATTTTCAGATAAACTAAGCACTTATAACAAAAAACAAATCTCTTTTCTAAAACTTGTGAACTAGAGCTTAATAGACTAGAAGATAATGAACTCTATTAATTTATGTGTTTTTTTTTAATTTAATGAAGAAATACAAATAGATCGTAACATAATTCCTGTTTCGCATTTTCCTCGAACGGGATTCTATGTACTTTAATGTTCCGTTAATACGCCATCTTATTATAATTTCACGCCCATTTCATTTTCTAATAATATGAAATAAATACTCCCAAAAAAATGTAACGGAAAATGTTACGGTGTAGAATCTAAAATTGCCTTTCTCGTTTATATGAAAGCAGAGTATACGTGAGTATTGTGATGTCTTGGGATTGGATTATGCTGGTTTCATTACCGCAATATTGTTACTTATAGATGACGTCATAAGCTTCATACCTTTCAGGAAAGTTCTCTATTACTTTTCTTTTAAGTTTAGGAGGCCGTTAGATACCGGCAGAGAAGAATAGTACCTCCCTCTGTACCAAGAGTCGTAAGACCTGACTGAGACATCCGAACCGATAGTTGGCGGTATATTCACCCGAATCAGCGTACTTTAAATGCAACAGGGCGGGGATGGGCAGCAGCATTCTCGTCGTGAAGTTTCAGTCTACAATTGCCACCATGCCTGCCGCGCACAGCAATCATAGACAAATTCCCTTTCAAAGAGAGGTCAATATCCTGCAGTGACTTCTAATGGCTGATATGATGAAACTTTATCATCATATCAGCCATTGCTGTTCGAGGAATACTTTACATTTAGTGGTTTTACGTAGGTCAACAAAAATATAACTAATTAATGGGCTACCTAAAAAAACGACATAGCCATGTGGATTGGCTGTTGAAGTAGCAATAGGCTGGGCACATAGCTCGTAAAAATGAATGATGGGACTGTAGTGTTCTGAAATATCCCCACGTACCAGCTGGCTGACAATCAGCAGTCCCTCATTAGACTCCCCACCCAGATAGTACTTATCGGCTGCCCTAGTGTGGCTGGGCGCATCTACTCTCTTTAAGTCCTTTTAACAACAGCCACTCAAGCGTGGTCCGTGCCTTAGAGGCGCCCTTGAGTGATCGCCGTCAGTCCCGCTCCAATCCTGGTGCAAAAAAAGCGCAAGCATAGAGCCGTGACGTTGGAACTCACATTAAAGTCAGCATTAGGTTCGCCAAAAAAAAATCCAGGTCGTCGTAAACCAATCACTTGAGAATTATTTGTAAAGTCTCCTTCTATAGTAACAGATAAATATTCTTATGTGAGCTAAAGTTACCTCACGGGATTAAAGTAACCCAAATTTAAAGATATTTAAAATGTTTTTTTTTTTTTTTTTTCGGATGAACCTAGTGCTGGACTACTCAGACGTCAATTCCAGCGCCACCGAAAAAATTTAAAATGTATTGGAACTCTTCGTCTATGGAACCCGAGAATAAAGAAGACTCAAACAATTAAGTACCGTGAAACGTATAGAATTTTTGTGTTTTAAAAATTTCGTTTATTTGTTCTTTAACCAGTCTTTTTTATAAATTTAAATTATAAGCTATAGATTTATCGTATCGCTGTTCTGAGATAATTTGAAGTTGATGTACGAAATAGGATATTTACTATAAAAAAAAAAAAAACAACTTGTTTCGGGTTTCAGGCGGGACCCTTTCTGTAGAACTGCATTACGATTGTGCTACCAAATCGTAGAAACATACAATTAATCTGTGTTATTTTTGTTCTGGAAAATTAGTGCCTTCTCTTTAATGTTACCTGTAGGTAATAAAAAAATACTGTATATAAGAACTGATTATCTTATCACTTTTATACTGATTGATGATGCTTATGTACTACACTAATATGTAATATGTAATTATTATAAAAAAATACGTCTGACCCTTTGTCTTGCCTAATTCTGTATTCGAACTGCGTTGAGTGGTTAGTATAAACATTCTGGTATCTCTATTCTAGTTTCTGGTATCATCTTACATAAACTTAAATTCAGCCAAGTAATAAATGCATTTTAATCATATCTTTTTTTATCTGAAGTGTGTAATGCTTAAATGTGTAAATGCTATGGAAATTTTGTTTGTTAGCCGTATCGAAGACTGGTCATAGTTCAAACCGGCTTATTGTAGAATAAGTACTCATAAATTTTTTGTCATTCGTGAGTTATTCATTCATTAAGGCAACACGAATTCTAAATTAGCTGGTTCGTAAAATGACAGGTTGACACGATAATACAGGCTTGTGCGTAGATAACCATTTAGGGTAATGAATGAGTTTCAATATAGCTTTGCGCTGAAATTAAAATAGTAAAATAGATTTGTACATATCATATGCTAGTTTTGTTTATGTGCGTGATGCAATGCAAATTCATTATTTATATTGTTTTATATTTATATATCTTATTTTTTGTATTTATATATGTATCACATCTTGGATATCGTTGTCCTACGACTGATTGATGATGTTTATGTACTAAACTACTATCTAATACATAATTATTATATAAAAAAATACAGCAAATTCTGTATCTTGCTTAAGTTTGTATTCAAACTGCGTTGAGTGGTTAGTATTAAGATTCTGGCTGCACATGCAGATGCAGATAGTATTTCCAAGCAACAATAGAGTTTAAAATAAAGCCTTCAATATAGGACACTATTGCAGTAGTATAAATTGTAGGTATTTAGGAACACTAACCAGCATTATTTATAGCATTGCAGCTAAGCTTGCATGATAGACCTGTCACAAAGGTTGTCTGCATTGCTAACTTACTCTCACTTGTTTCTACCGCCCAATAATAGATTTCGCATTGTTCTGATCCGGTTCGAAGGGTAATCTGACATAATATCTTCAAGTCACAAGGTTAGCAACGCGCTAATGATATCCCTATGATATTTCAAGCGTCTATAGGCTGCGATGACACGTAATATCATGCGGGCCGTAAACTTGTTTGCCGACCTAGTTTTATATAAAAAAAATTGTACTTTGCAATGTAGTTGCAAAAAATCATATAAATTACAGTATCTGTAATACTGTAATTTATATGATTTTTTCCTAGTAACCAAACGTTATCTTTGATGTACTTGTAACAGGAAACACCTACGAACATGTATTTGTTTATCTTTTCACATCAAACGGATGTACGAAGCATTCTAAAATACAAAAATATGAGTAAATAAATCAACTCATTCTGTTACCTAAATATTTTCGCAAGTAATATATCTATATATGATATATATAATAGCGTGTATAGATATGTTATATATGCTATTATATTCTACATATAATAGCATGTTGAAAAAGGAATTCTATGTCGTAGTAATGACGTAATTGAAAAAATGATATCCCGGCAAATGGGGATCATTTGCGATAATAACCCCCATTTCGGGTCAGCTTTGTCCACTGTCAAAAGTCTGTTATAATGATAAGTAGGGGAAACAGGCTGCAATAAGTTATCATGACTTTCGAAGAATTGGTATGTAATGCAAACAAAAATAAAGTATTCGTATTATCTTTTTAACGCGTTCAAAAAACCATAAAGATTTTTTGAAGTTAAATTGAAGGATGGAGAAAAAACGAATGGAGGAATATTTAGTTTACGGGTACGCGAATAAGATGGTGAGACGTCATCTTCATAATCCAACTAATTTCCACCATAGGAAAATCTATTTTATATACTTTTAATACTAATTAGTAAGTGCCGTGAGGTACCGGCAGAGTAGAATAGTACCTTCCCTGTACCAGTTGCCGTAAGAGGCGACTAAGGTGCCAGAACCGACAGATGGGGAATGAAACTTTTTTGCATACCTATGCAAAAAAGTCAGCTCAAATGTACAGGGTAGAGATGGGCAGCAGCTTGGACACGAGTGCCCAGCGCGGCAGTTATGGGCGACATACCCCCTTTCTTGGGAAGGCCTATGTTCAACAGTAGACTTTTAATGGCTGGTATAATGATGGTGATAAATACTAAAAAGGAAATAGTAGTAAAAATTTTTTGTGGAAAAAATTGAGCCTTATTTCGCTGTCGCTCAGAAAATACGCACAGATCCCCAGATATTGGATAATAATAGCTTTTATAGAGAAATGCAGACAGCTTTAAAATAATTAAGTTAAAAATATAAGATTATATTTAAAAAAAATAGTAAACCAATATCTTGAAATATAAGTAACATTTATTTTGTTGTTTTTTAACTTATTCTGTGGAAATCTAGTTTGGGTTTTAATCTCAGTCGAATCAAGTGCTGGAAAAGCAATTTTTTATACTGTGGGGTAATAGCAGAAAGGAATAATACCTAGGTCTATATCATATGTAATCAGTATATCCACCCGAAACGGTGCAGCCTACACTGTTGGAGATTCCACGAAATTCTTTACTGAATTTGAATATAATATTTGACTATAAAATACTGGAACCGACACTTAATATATATTTAATAAAGTTTTATTTATTCTTTAACCTTTGTACAATAAAATATATGTAAATTAAATCATACATTATATAACACCAATATGTATGTACCTACAACATTTGTATGAATATTTACAAATTGTTATTGTTCATAATAGTATCATAACGTTTTACAGTTGAATTATTTTTGTATATATATAGTTTTTATCTTACGTACACCACAAAATATTTAAGTGTTTTAAAATACATTTTTATTAAGAAATCGCCCTTTGCTATAAGGGTGCCCATTGTACTACCTTAATTTCGAACATATACTAGTTACTAATTAATTTAAAGTGTATTATTATTTTACGGTCAATAATATTACTTTTGGTATTTGCATTAAAACAAAATTTGGTGAGCTGTCATGTCTTTCGATGTTCCTAGATTCTTTGAATAAATACAATAAAAAATATATTGAAATTCAGAAAGTCGCATTCCGTTGAACAAAATATAACTCGAATTCCATTCAGCAAGAATTGATCAAACACTTTTCTAGCAAAAAATTATTCCCACCCTCGAAACGTTACAACAATATTTTTATGGGCGTTCAGAAAACAGAATGAACGTTCAGTCGAAGGCTTCTTTTTTTCCAATACGTTTTTACGATTAGTCTGTTTGGCAGAAAGCTCAAATGCTGTTAGAAAAAAAACGACTAGCTACGCTTCATGTGTTCCGTATTAATTTTTCAGCCAGTAATAAAAATATGCGTTAAAATTCTCAATTTCCTGGAGTAAGCCATAAAACAACTGTCAATACTTTCATATTTAGTATTGAGGCGAAAAACAGTTATATTTAACATCATTTTCAAATAATCATTGTAAATATATATGGATCAAAGTAAGCTGGTTCTTAATATGCTTGTGATATTTGGTTTGTTTTTCCTGAAGCCTCCAACTGATCGACCGACACATCTTTGGTTGGAAAAGCTTGCATCTCGTTCTTTTTGCGTACAGTATTAGCAATTTTGACATAGGTTACGATGCATATATGCCACATATAGACAGAGTTACTTCTTCATTTATAATGCATCTCTCATGAAAGACCTCCGTGTCTATTTGCGCGTTTACCCCTAGTCGTCTATTTCTGTTTGAAAGGTGAAGATAGACTGATGATTTAGGGCGTTAAGACTTATGAGTGTAATGAAATCACAAAGATGGTGAAGCGCTTGTAATTTTTTTCGAAATCACCTCTTATTTTGGTAGAAGAAAAAATAAAAAAGATTTAATCGAATCTTTTGCTACACTCCTCGCAAATACGTCAATTACAGCTATGTCCCAACCTCCTTCCCCAACGACAACAGCCTATACTTTGATTCATCATCATCACACCAGCTATTGGAGGTCCACTGCTGGACATAGGCCTCCCCAAGAAAAGGGAAATTTAAATTTTGCTCATGATTGCCGCGCTGAGCAAACATGTAGCGGGCTCGGATGGATGTACCGTCATCTGCCGGTTTTGGTACTTCAGTCGCCTCTTACGACATCTGGTACATGAGAAGGTACTATTCTTCTTTGCCAGTACCTTATGGCTGCACTTTGATTATAGACACAATATTATTTTATAAATACTTCTTTAATCTGTTACATACACGAATTGATACTTTTCCTATGGTTTTTAAAAAAGCCGACATATAACGTAATACATTCTTACCGAGTAACATGTTAAATATTTGAGGGAACTGAGGAGGATAAGATAAAACGATTTGCATTGGAAAAGTACCAGTTCGCAAAATCCTCCCATATTGACAGTTATTTATATACAGTACCTATTTATAATTTCTGTGAAATATTTTTCCAGCTATCATATCTTTAGTTGGAAATGTCTGAAATCTCTTTTGATCAGCAATAATCAGCACAAATGTAAATGCCAAATGTAAACATCACATACCTGACCTGACACCTAGGTCACTTAAAGCACGGACCTCACAAATATGAAGATGTCATGTCACATTATCTTGTATTTTCAAAAGCTCCTTCACCCTTTTATCCGGAACAAAGTAATGTGCACACTGCTATTTGGGGGTAGAGATAGAGAAGAGTGAGGTACCAATGCAGGCGACTTTGTACAAGGTCTCCTGACATATGAATTTTCCATTGCGGTACCTCAATCACCTACGCTGCCAGCTACTATTCTACTTTCACAGTACCCCACGGCAATTTCATTCAACCATGCCATAAACTCTAAACCCTATCAATAACTACTACCTGAATTATGACGTCATAATTTGGCGACCATTTGGTCATCAATCTTCATTAAAAAGTCTAATCGAATTAAGATGTTATCAGATCCCAAAGGTCAAACGGATCCCTAAAACTAAATCAGCGGACCGTCCAGTTACTCGCGTGCGTCCTATAAAAGTCAGCTGTCAGTAATAACAGGGCCTTACCCTCCAAAACTACGTAAGATGAATTGTGCCAAAGGTCGAATATTATAGTGAGCTAAAATAAAGTACTAGCAACCCTGAAAAATGACGGTTTCATTAGTACTTGAACAGTAAATAAAAATAGCAATGCAAACAGTGCTATTCGGCGGTAGAAATAAATGAGTTACCAATACCATCCGAGACGTTCTTTGTGGTTTTCTCAAGAAATGATAATATAGTATCTCCCAACTCTAAAAAAATATGGAGTCAATGGGAAATTCATGAAGACAAAACTGCGGGTAAAAGGTTTATCCACTTTTGCTGAAATCTGAAGACAGTTAACGAACGAGACAAAACTAGAAAGTGCCACGCGATTACAAATTATATTCTAAGCATTATATGCTTGCAAATAAATTGAAAATTATTAAACATGAAATATGGTCACCTATAAGGCTGCTCGCGCAGAAAGAATTATTTTGCAGCCTATATATTAATTAACCATTAATACGCACAAAATAGCATCTTCTAAACTTAGTCTCAGATGTGTGTGATATAAGATATATATATATAATGTTTTAAGTGTGTGATATAAGATTATATATATATATATATATATAGAATATTACCTTATGTATATATATAATTTTATATCACACACATCTGTAAATTATATATACTTGTAAGCTTTACTTTTTGAGTAATTCAACGATACAGTCACAAACATGTTCTTATATTAACAGCATTAGCAAGATAATAAAAAAATAATTACCACATAATACATGCTTTATTTTTAACAGGGAATTAAAAAAAATATATAAACACGCCAATATTTTTTTTGTAAATGTTGAAAATGACTATTATGGACGTTTATTGTAACATTGTTTCATATAAATGATGTAGAACATTCTATAAATAAATTATTGTTATTATTATTTGCAACGCTGCATGTCATGTTAGTTGTGGCTAAAGAACTTCATTGCAAATTTAACGTTGTGTAAATTTAACATTATTCTGGAATACTCCAGAGATATATCGTAGTCTGTTCGCCTCGGACACATGATGGCTCGGCTGGGGTATATTTGTCCGGCTCGTAGAATTGAACGGAAATGGAAGACAAATAAAGTTTTTCAGGAGGAAATACCTCGTGACCCTACATACAATATGCAAAGTCGATTTGGAATTTTATCTTGGCGATGATTTTGTGTGTTGCGAAGGATACATTTTATTTCATGTTTCTGTACGTTTGTCTCAGCGTATTGATAACTTTACTTTTTATTCAGTGCTTTATACATTTACGCAGTTACGGTGACTGTAATATTGGATTTCAAAATTGGATTTATTTTAAATAATAAAAATTGGTTACCTGTAAAGTCGGTATACGGGCGAAAGTTTTACCTGACAACGACTTTGAGTGGTAAAATAATTTTAATGTGAATATTCATTCGTATAGTACGAATAAGGATGAAATATAGTAACAATTTAAAACATTTATTTATACAAAGAATTATATTTAAAACATTAATTTATACAAAGAATCTCGCACTGAATTTCATATTAACAAAATTTTATTTTTACCTTTACACATACATACGTATTTATATACAATAACTTGCAATACATTTGCGTAACACACGTCACAATGAGAGCGAGTAAGAGGGACGCGTGCCTCTCACTCGCTCTCATTGTGAGCGCATAACGTGAGCGGAGCGTAACGCAGTTTCTTGAAGTGTCACCCGGCAAACCAATTTATAAGACATTGTCACGTCAATAAACTAGAAAAATACTCATCTTTAGAGAAAGTATGCTTCTTTTCGGAAATATATCAGAAAACTACAACAACCCTTATAAATTTTTACAACATTTAATACTTTTAAGCACTTGCAATACGAATATCAGACAACAGTTTTTATACTCAAATATATGTATTTATCTCGATAAGTCAACAGAGATTGATGTGGTGTAAAACATGATGTTGTGACAACAAACAGGTAGAAGAGGTATTAAAAAAGGTTAGGTCATATGTACCAAGAATAAACGAGGGTGAATGAAAGGTCTAATGCGAGTGAAAGAAGCGAGAGAGGTATGCCAAAATCGTAACAAGTGGATCCACAGTCTCTGCCTACGCCGATGGGACAGGCGTGATGTATGTATGTATTTAACATCCAGACACAAGTACAATAACAAATATCCATCTCATATTTGTTCTGTTTGGGGATCGACAGTTTTAACCATATCAGTTTGTTTGTATCTTGATAACATATAACAACGTTTTACATTATGCTGGAGGTCACTCTCTTGAGAATGGTTGCCGTAAAGTAGCTAACGACGAACAAAAAGTTTAAACATTTAAATTAACTGCGTTATAAAGTCATTACAATTGTAGTTTTATTATGAGTTGCGATCGGGTAAAGAAAATATGTAACATTTTCTAGTCACAGGGTTGGCGACGTTTTGTTTAAATCTAGCTTAATGCGGACATTATGCGGATTGCATGTTGTTTGACCGCCTCATTAAAATAAAATATTATCTAAGCGCCATTAACTTTCTACAACTTCTTCCACATTGTTTGACAAGGCCGATGGTGCATTTGGTAGTCTAATGCCTATTTTGTGGCTGATGTTGAATCGCTGGGATCTGATTTTGGCAGACATCTAATTTATTTAATATATTATGTATATATAACGTGTGTTAATACACGGCCGATTGTGCAAATAGTAGTGATCTTATCTTCTGAACTAAGAGTTGTAGGTTCGATCGTACTCAGGACAAATATTTATATGATGATATTTCTATTTGTTCTGTGTCTGGGTGTCAAATATATGTTTTTAAGTAGTATATTTGTGATTTCTCTGTTGTCCGACGTCCCTAACACAAGTGCTTTAAGTGACTTCTCTCGGAGACGGGTATATATATATATACGTGTGTTTAAAGCATGTATTACGGAATCAGAAAAATATTTGAAGTCGTGTGAACTTATTTTTTTATTATTGTTCCGATAAATGAGCCGTGAACAAACAATATGAAGAACGCATTCTAAAACAACAACATGAAAAGGCTAAAAACAAGAACTCATTACGCTACGAGGCTTCGTTAATACGAAAACTGCGTACAATGTACGTAGAATAGACAGTTCAACTGAAATACATAATATACAGGCAAAATGGAAGTATAAGTATTATTAGTATACTGCATTGATGTTAAACAGGCCGACTGATCTTCTTCTTTTATATATTTATATATAGATAGAATAAGACTATGTCCTGTTTGAACTGTCTGTGAAATGCAACTAAACTTTGACTGACATCAAACAGCGTTCCGTCCATGAACTATAAGTCAGTTGCACAGAGCACTGCTGTAAATTACCTGCGAACAACTGACAAAATGCGTGCATAATTTCGCCGCAAATAAAGCAATATACTAAAAACTGACTAAATACTAATAACAGTATATGTTTGAAAACTTCATTTCAATCTATACTAATATTGGAAATTGGGTAGATAGTACGCATGCGCAGGCTGCGTATCATCATACCAGTCATTGAAAGTCCACTGCTGGACATAGGCCTCTCCAAGAAAAGAAGTATTTTTGCCCTTAATTGCTGCGTTGACAATCACAGAGCGCAGCTTTCGCGACGGGGATACTACTGCCCATCTCACCCTAGTGCCAATGAGCTGCTCTGTTTCGAATGGATATACCGCTATCTGTCGGTTCTGGTATCTTAGTCGCATATATCGACAGTGCAGTGGGAGCTACTATTCTACTCTGCCAGTACCTCCGGCATTTTTTGCTTACCTTGTACAATTTGAGCCAACTTGAGAGATAGGATAGTTTGTACCTCAAATTATTTTATAGTCGTTATATTTTTTCATGATAAATAGGTATATAGTTAAGGCGGGTCAGCAGCTAGTTACATATAATGTGATAATACATATGACTCTCACCATATGAAACAAGTTTTTACGTAAAACTCTTTTTTTAAATAAAAAACATAGCTTTTACACTCATTATAGACCCTTTTAGTATTGAAATAATATTTGCCTTGCTCACTGAAGTTAAGCCTTTTCGTGTTAATACAAAACAATTTGTCTTTAAGCTCTGGAGATTACTATGGGTAAGGTTTAAATAAACATTCATGTGAGGAAATTTTAACCTTTATGGCTAACTATTGGGTTTAGTTTTAATCTTTAATATAAATTTACTTTTTATAATCTTCTCTCATTTGTTAATTATCGTTATCACACATCGTACACAAATTATATATTTAATCTAAATGAAATATTTACAGGTTAATCTATATATAAAAGAAAAAACTGATTGACTGTCAGTAAGATGCTTGAAATTTTTGAAGTTATTCGAATGAAATTCATTATTAGGGTTCTTCGTTGAAAGTCATAACAAAAGTTTAAAGTATAAGGTAGAAGGGGGGTGTGAAGTGCGTATGAAAGTTCTGCAGTTTAACGCGGGTAAAACCGCGGACAGTTGCTAGTAATACATTAAAATAATATCCATTTAAATTAACAATTTTACGTTATTTGTTTTCATTTGAGTCTCCTTTTAAAATTGTATCTTATTCAAGTAAAATACGTAAAAAATAACTATCGATGTAACGTGTATCGAAGTCTTGTAGCGTGATAGTAACTGTTACAGTAGCATATAGAAGCTCATTATATCACGAGGATATAAGAAGCGAGTTGCCAACCTTGTGACTTGAAGATATAGGTAAGATTTAAATACAGAGCTTTTAGTCTTCAGGTCTAACTCATAAACTTAATTTCAGACTAAATATCGAGAGTGTGATTATTACTTATACTTATATTTCATTCGGAATAACCTTTATCAAACCACATAAACATTATATTTCTAAATAAAAGTCTAAGAACCCTGTTATTTCTATTCTGTTCCAAAATCAGATGTTGTAGACAGAGACTTATTTATAGGGGCACAAATAGGAGCGAGAGGGAGGGAAGAATAAAGTTTAAGTCATACGAAAAGTTAAAGCTTTGAATGTCGTGTAAAGCTGTAGGTGACAGTTTGAAGATACATTAGAAGCAAAGTTTGCTGGTACAACTGCCGCTTTCATTAGCAAGATAGGTCGTCAATGACGTTATTTTACACAAAGCAGGATTGTGTGATCTTCTAAACAATATTCGTATATGTATACATATTTTTCATACTGTCTTGTTTTACTATATAGCCGTTTTCTTTTAAGTCCAATTAATTAAAATATTTTATTGTCGGGTCCGATGGCGAAGATAGTAGTGATCTATCTTGTGCGACAAAGGTCGTGGGTTCGATCGAAATATTTATATACTGAATATTTGTAGTTGTTCTGTAGTTGATGGGAGTTATTTATATATATTTATTTATATTTGTAATTCTTCTGTTGTCTAATATCCGTAACACAAGTGCTGTAAGCTCTTTATTTTGGAGTCAGACCAATGTATAAAATGTGGTGTGATTATTATTTAAAAAAATATGTAATGTATTTTCTTGAAATTTATTATAGCTAGATATAAAATTTACGCCATTATATATACTATTATACTTTTATATAACGTCCCCATCCCATTATGTCTTTGTTTACTAGAATGCTTTCAGTGATACATTGACCATGTATGAGATGTAAAAAAAAAAAAATTGTTAAATGGTATAACAAACATATTTGTTCCTTTTCCTCGTCCAGTTTAATTTATATGAACTCATAAGTATATTTGGAAAGGGGTTTACATATATTGCGGTTATTTAAAATTGGAAATCATCATCATTATCATATCAACCACTAAGCCACTAGGAGTTCACTGCTAGATATAGGCCTCCCCAGGAAAGGGGGTGCTTCGCACATAATTGCGCGCGGGCAAGCGTATTAGTTATTGCAGAGCGTAGCTTTCGCGTCGACGATGCTGCTGCCCATCCCCGCCCTGTGCATTTGAGCTACACTGTTTCGGATGTATATAGTCCGTCGATTCCGGTATTTGAGTAGACTCTTACATCTGGTACAAAGGGCGGTACTATTCTACTCTGGCGGTACCCCACGGTAGATTGGGAATGTCGGATTAATGTATAAATATTTATTGATACATGTTTATTATTATTTTGATCTATATGATCTGGTTCAGCCAGCGTTTACAACGTAGGCGCAAAAAATGTGTTTAATTACAACATTTTATTAGAAAACAATAAAATAATCAGTGCATCAATAAATTATATATTTAAAACTACATCTAAATCTTTTGCTTTGTTTTAAATATCTAAGCATTATAGGGACAGACAGACACAAGAAGTGATATTGTTTTATACTATCTAGTGAAGACATATGCTACATATCTCGAAAGTGTTTCGTTTTATTTGCCTTGCAAAACTTATGTTAGTCAATAAAGTTTGACATGTAAACATAAACATAATACATCTGACATTGACTTGCTTCCAATACAGTTTATTATTTATAGGTCTTCTTGTAACAAATTCTTATTCAATATAACCCAAGATTTATGAACACTGTTCAGTTCAAACATGACCTTGCTCAAAGACGTTTGTACTTTTATTGAGTTTAGTACATAAAAGAGTCTAGATTGACCCTAAAATCCAGTTGTGTCCGGTTATATCCGGAGAAATGTGGATGAATGTAGCTCTTGTGTGAGGGCGTTGGGTGGAGGGGTCGGATAGAGGTCAAATTTTAATCACGGTTAAAATCTGGCTTGAAATGAATGGAATTTATACAATACAGAATCAGAAACTGGGTGTAACTTGTTTGCGATAACAATATCAGTCTGATGTTGCTGTTGTTTCATTAATGGAAACCCAGCGTGATATGAACGAGACTTGCTAGAACTGGCAAGACAATGCAATATATATTTTGGTAAACACACTAATACATATAAGTGACTAAGTATTTGACGTTAATAGGCCTTGCCTGCCTTTAAATAGTCAGTGAAATAGTATAACTATTTTATATTATGAAGTCAGCAAATAAGCAAACAGTCCGGTTGATGACGTGACCGCAGCATATAGATGCTTGTGTCGTCAAAACGATATTACTAAAGAGTCGCCAACTTTGTAAACTAATGATAAAATATCACACTTATCCATTAATTTCATTGCCTCTCTCACCTTTCAATTCTAGAACACAGCAGTGCGAACACTGTTACTTGTCGGTAGAAATAGGTGAGAGTGAGGTATCAATACAGACAACCGATGTAAAAGGTCTAATTTTATATAAAAGATTCGGTCTTCTCCATCCTAAGGTTGTCTGAATAAAATTTCCTTTTTGCGAAAAGGCATATTTATACTGCATATTTTTTATTATAATTATTGTACTTTTTATTTGTATTACTGTGTCTGGTTTATATATAAAGAGTTTATTATTATAATTTATTAATATTATATATATTATCGTTAGTGATTTGACTTACATGTTTTGCTTTACACAGAATATTGTCAAACTTTTCCTTTTTTATTTTTTTAATTTTTAACGTAAATACTGAACGTTGAATTTTGCTATAATAAATATTTTCCCACTAGATACAGCACACAATCACCAACTTTTATAGTGATATTAATTAATTTTAAAAAATGTTATCTAGATACAGAGTGCACGTCACTGCCTTTGTAATAAAAATCCAATATGGCTAACCACAAAAAAATTACTTTAAGCCGCTGCCACTTTTCTTCAGGCTTCAAATTAGGTGTAGAGGCATAGTGACTTACATTGGAAACAAATAAAAATTTATAGTACCTGTGACACGGATATTAAACAAGGAATTACAAAACAATGGTTAAAAATACATATGCATAACACTCAAAACCAAAATAACTGATATTACCCGGCGGATTAGCAAGTTCAAGTTGCAGTAGGTACTTAGCGTTTAGAACCGAGAGACGATTGAGTTGTAAGGTTTTGGAATAAAGACAGCGTAGGTAGTCTGCGCAGCGTAGACCATTCACCCACAAGGCGGACAGACAATCTGGCTAAAACCGCAGGATCAACCAGGCCAATTGGAAATCACATGAGACTCATGTCCAACTGTGAACGTCCTCTGGCTGATGATGATGTACCCCCAGATCCAGTATAAATGTTCAATATGTAAATGTTTGCATCAAGTGCTGCGCTGCTGTGTTGGTATTAAGCCAACAACCATTGGCATATAAGACTACCAAATGCAGGTCTGAAAAATTAATTAATTAAATAGACAGTTTAAGTCATGTATTAAAAGAGTAATCACCTATACAATAATGTGTTATTCCCATTTATACGTTCACTGTTCGTGATACACTTTTCAATGCCTTTTCAATTACTTTATACCTCGTACCTACATTTTATTTCGTTCCGATTATGACACATATATTGAACAAATGTAAGATAAAAGTTAAAAAAAAAAATCTTTAAAAAGCGGTTTAAAAGTGGTTGTATTAATTTATACACAAATGTCTTAATATAGTTGTATTATTTTTATAATTTCTCAATAGAACGGGAATAATACAAAGCTTTAGTTAAGAAGATCCAGGATTTGCAAGAATCAAACCAAATGATAATGCCTTGTACAGTAAAGATAGGGTCGCTTTATAAATTATGCAGACATTCAGCCGTGAGTACTTCACTTTGAAATTGCACTCCGCGGGGACATTACCCCGATCAAACGTAGCTTATGTCTAGTTCTAAGATTTAGACTAATTTCCAGTTAAGCCGCGTTAGCGTCACGAGTTCGCATTTTCTATAATGTATGTATACATACATAAAAAAATGAAGAAAATGCGCGTATAGCGGAAAAATCGGAGAGCGCCCTAAGGTCTGTGGCAATGCAAGGCAATGCTGCAATAAGCCAAATGATTATTAAACCAGGTGGACAAACAAGCGTACAGTCCCCGTGATAGTAAGTATAATTGTAGCGTAATGAATCCAATTGAAAAAGCGTATTGCCCTTGAAGATATTAAGTCACATGCTCCCATTAATTTCACTGCTTCTCTCACCCTGCAAACCGGAACACAGTTATGTGATCACTGCTATCTAGCGGTAGAAATAGGTAAGCGTGAGGTACCAATACAGACGATTTTATATGAGGTCTACCCCGCGTAAATGAGTTACGTTAGTATGGAGTATTAAATTTGCATTCAGCGGTACCACAACGTTAGAGATAAAACCGTCATTAGGTAGCCTAATTTCAAAGCGGGCAACTAGAATTGTGCTATCATTATTTAGCTGGTTAGTAGCAGGCGATTTGTTCTTATCTGTCTACCGCAGGCCCTGACTCCGCTAATTGGTCCCCTAGGAATCCTTCAGCGCATCGAGGCCCTTGTTTTTATAGTTATCTTATTAGCATAGGGATGTTTTTACTGAGAGGCATTATTACAAGTTGTTTGTAAGAAAAACTACCCAAGGAACCTCTAGTCTAAAGACTTATACATAAAACATTTGTAGCCGCAAACTCCTTGGTGATGCTCGATCGCCAAAAACAAAACAACTTGTTAGTATTCACTTTTCATATTAAATTAACTTTTAGAACGGCTATAAAACGCGGTTTATTAAACTTTTAAATTTTTTGATGATATCATTGTCAATAATAATGTATCATAAACCAAGTTGTAATGCCGTTAGAAAAACTTAGTTCTAATTCGAAGTAGTTAGAGATGAGGACTTGTCCCCTATGGTATTGGCAGAACTTCCAATTCTCTAATTAGTTATCCAGTATCTTATGTACTTGTTCAACTTTATATAAGAAACGACTTCACAAATGTTTTAAAAGCGGTATATTTCGACCAATCGAACTGGCATAGTGCACCATATTGGGACACGAATTTATATTGAACAGTCTGACCTGGAAGAAGCAGTTATTAAGATAAAAATCCGGACATAAAGTCGTAGATAGTAATATTTCAGGTAGACAATTCCATTCTCTTGCCATTCGTATAGTGATATATGAAGGCAGTCGCCTCTTGCCGGCAATATAAATTGCACGTTACTAAATACTTACGGTCAACTAATTTGATTAAAAATTGCTTGCAGCTGATACCTATATTTGCCGTGTGGTACTGGTAGAGTATAATTTTACCTCCCCCTGTACCGGGCTGATTTGTGAATCTTAATCTTTCAGGGTGCCTAAATGCAACCAAAAATACACTCAAATCGGTGAAACCATTTAGGAAGTGTTCAGTGACAGACATACATTAGAATTATATATATAAGGATAGGTAAAATAAATACTTTCTAAATGATATAGTTTGTCAAAATTGAAAGAAAAAAGTATTGAACAAACGCACCAGTGGAAATTAGATTGGTTTTTGTTAATATACACAACATCTCATTCATAGATTTGATTCCGAGTTAAGTCGCTAAAGCAATTGTGTTCCAAGAATTCAAATCAGTAAACACTTCAGTGACAGACGTACATTAGAATTATACTCGTTTATATTATGTTAGGTAAAATACATACTTTTTAAATTATGCAGTTCGTCAAGATCGAAAGCAAAAAATATACATAGAATAAGCGCACCAGTGAAAATTAGCTTAAATTTTTTTAATATACACAACATCTCATTCATTGATTTGGTTCCGAGACAAGTCGCTTAAAGCACTTGTGTTACGGGACAACAGAGGAGGATTTAGATGGGTTTTTATATGCGTATATAATTTTTTTTTCAAATAATAATAATCTTGATCTAAATTATGTATTTAGTAAAGATTATTTAAAATATATAAAGCGTGATGATTGGTAAGTCTGTCTGTGAACATCTCAATGCCTGTCAGTAGCAGAATCTTTTCTGTTCTACGATAAAAGAATTTTCCAGCGCTTACACTCGCCAGTTTAACAGAAATGCTTCATTTACTTGATATTTCTTAAATATTCAAGTGAATAATTTTGTGTTAAAATATATTTACAGTGGGTGAGTTTACTATCATTTATTAAGATTAATAATAATAATAATGTACATAAAAATAAACAATAGTACAAAGCCGTACCGCCTTATCATATAAATATATATTTATAGATATATTTCTTCTAGACAACTTTTGAGTTAGAGTGAGTAAATATAATAAAATAGGCAATTAAAATACCCAAGTTGAACATATATTCAATAAAAAAACATTGTTATAACAAATAAATATTAGTTAACAATCTTTAAGAAGTCATTCAAAATGTTTATTTATTTTTGGATTTAACAGAAAATATCCGGTACAAAACAGCGCCATCTATCAGGTCCAATTAAATATATCCAGGATAATGACATCATCATCATTATATCAGCCGTATATTGTCCAGTGCTGGAAAAGGAGGAATTGCCGCGAAGGGTGGTCGTGGTGGTAATCGCACAGCTTAGCTTTGCGACGGGAATACTGCTGCACATTCCCATCCTGTTGCATTTGAGCTATTTCAGGTGGATATACCGCCAACTTTCAGTTTTAGTACCTCAATCACCACTTACGTCACCTAGTACAGACGGAGGTACTATTTTGACATACAACACCCTAAACTATTTAGAAAGTTTGGTGACATACAAAAACGAATAAATTTAACAAAAGTATGAGCAGATGGTGTTAATATAACCATTATTAAAATTGGATGCATCGCCTAAGTATTGTCAATTTAAAGTTCACGCATAAGTCTTAAGTTAGAAATATAAAACGAAGTCGTTTGCAAAGAAATCTACCCGAAGCAACTAGGCGCGCGGGAAGCCCCAGAGGCCTTTGAGCTCCTCAATACCTGTCAGGCGCTCAACCTTTTGTATTTTATGTTTAAAAACAAAATTTCCGACCTTAATATCTCTCAGGGGCGGGGCGGAATCTCTTTGAGGAAAGTAGTGGATTTGCCGGGTTTTTGATAAAAAACTTCATGATTAAGAGGCGTCTACGATGGCTCGGCGCTTCTTTTGAAGTGGTGCAGGGTTTACGTTAGACAAATTTGTTATATCTGTTCTTTGTTCTCATATTGAATACTAGAAAGATTTTATTTTTCATAAATATCAAGCAATATACGATGACCTGACTCCGAGATAAGTAGCCTTAAGCATTTTTGTAAGAGATATCAGTGAAAAGCGGAATTACAAATTTAATACTTAGATACATATAGATAACACCCAGGCACAGAACAAATATGAATATTTATCATTGCTATAGATGGGAAATCCACGATCTCCAGCGCACAAGATAGAATCACCAACATCTGAGCCGCCAGATTTTAGTTTAAATGTTTGGTGAAATTTGGACTTTGTGATTTTCTTTTACAATGACATAAAGTTTCGTAAACTTATTATGCGAATGAGATTTTTAAATATATTAATGTTTTTATGTAAAATAAAAACATTAATTAGATATTACTCTGTCACATTAAAAAATAACTTTGACTCTTTAACACAGTCTTAAAAAAGTGGTTAAGACTGAGTTAGGTTTTATTAATATGTTGAGAAAAAGTACTTTTACCAAACAGTCTGGGATTATGTCATAACATTCCAAGTTCACAGACGTATAAAGTTTTAGGAGACCTTAATCTGAGGTTTCGTCTCACTTTATCTATATATAGTATACTACTGCTTAGAAATATAACGCACGTACTGTCCATGGAAACCTAAATACTAGACCTATTTCTAGGAACGTTAGGAGATTTGAGAGTCCTATATTGTACTAGCTAATCCGACAGTCCTTGTCCTATCGTAACTATTAGACTACACAATGGTATATGTGGAAACTGTAAGTCAAATCTTTTATTAAAATAACTTAATAAAAATAAAATAATTTTTACGGTCATCTTATAACATGACTATACAATATATATTTAAATCGGTAAAAATGCCTGCTTCAAAAATAAGTTCCAAGTTCTCTTTCTTTCTATTAAAAAAATAATAAATTGTTTTGAATTCGTAGGCTGTCCTATTCCTGAGCGTTTGCTGTTTTAATTAAAATCATTCCGTCTGGTATCAAGCAGTACGACATATTCACGTTAAAAAAGTGCTTAAAATACACAAAAACAAATAGAAACGTGTCCGAGAATCGAAGCATCAGGTTGTAAATTCCCGAAGCACCTGCTCTGCTTCGCTTCAGAATTGCGCGCCGCCGATATTCCCTTGCCAACGGTTACTATTTCAAATCACGTAATTTCAGTTACAATCGCGTTGATATCGGCATCGGGTTACGCATAATATTATGTTATAATCATTACGGAAATTTCGTATTCAACGGGGAGCGAGCGCAACACGTTCTGTGGCTTGGATTACTTTGTTTATCTAGTTTACAGTGAGGTCCTTTCGAGATTATAGCCCTGAGATTGTTACAAAAGGTTCTTTCGAATATTTCTAAATAAAGGTATTTGTATATATATTGCGTTATTAAAGGTAAACATTTAATCGAATACGATATAATAATATTACTTTAGTGGTCGTTGGCTACCGGTAGCGGAATAGTACATACCCGCCCCTGTATCAGACGATGACTTTGGTACCAGAACGTGTGTAGCTCAAATACAAGAGGTCGCGGCAGCAACTTTGTTTCGCTCTACAACGCTCTGCGATGGTCACTAAGATTGCCCTGCGTGGCAGATATGGGCCAGCAGTGGACAACCATAGCTGACCCTAAAAACTTCTCGATATATTCACTAGCAAATCGCTCATTTGCAAGAATATCAACACAACTCTTAAATCACCGCAGTTCTAAAAAGAACACTAACGCTGAGTGCTTATAGGTGCTATTTTTGAATTTTTATGATTTTGTGTTGTGTGCTTATTGTAGCTAAAAAGAGTGAAATGTTTGCTATAGGTTTTTAGTTAAAAAACATCGTTAACATATACTGGTAAATTGATTTATTGTCTTTTCTCAATCTTTATAAGGTATTTTATTTATACGTTACTTAGAAATTTTTTTAACAGTCTTTTCAGTTACCAGTTGTTACTGATAATAAAATAATAATATTTACACATACTTTTAGCTACTTTGTAAACTATCTATTCCAGGGTACTTCTGATTGGATTAAAAAAATTGTCTGATCTGTTAATTAGTGAAATAATTATAATGCGTTAATTAATTATATGTGTCGAGATTTCTTGGATACTAGTTTGACCAACTATATACTTTGAGATGTCTTTTTATGTAAACAAATTACTTGGATTTGTATGTATACTTCACTTATCTATTTCTACCGACTAGCAACAGTGTGCTGCTATTCGACGTTTTGGATGGCGAGAAAATAATTTAATATCTATGTTTATTTGTGTCACTAAAGTCTAAAGGCTATATACGATATTGAAACTGAATTGGTAATTATTAAGTGTATGAAAATAAATATATGTTCAACAAAGTATGTTGCTTCACCATCACGATCTGACTAAAACCACAGGATCACGCTGGGCACAGGCCGCACATAACCGGTCCTATTGGAGATTGCTTAGGAAGGCCTATGTCCAGTAGTGGACGTCTTGTGACTGATATGAAGATGATTACATCAGCCAAAGGCCGTTCCCTGCTAGACTTACACATGCCTAATAAATAATTTGGAGAAATATGTCGGGCACACGTATTGGCAATCACAGGGAGTAATTTAACGGGGATGCCGTTGCCCGTTTCTGTTGCGTTGAGGTAACGCTTTCCTAAGTTTCACATGAGGTAGACCTCATAAAATAGGGTATCTACATTAGTACCTCACTCTCACTGCTTTCTGCCGCCAAATAACATTGCTGTGTTCTGGTTTGAAGGAAGAGAGAGGTAGTTTAATAACTGGGTAGTGTGACATAGTATAATCAAGTCACAAGGTTGGCAATGCGCTAGTGATATACTTGTGATATTACAAGCGTCTGTCGGCTGCTATGATGCTAGCTATCACGCGGACTGTACGCTGGCTATAAAATTACGTTAAAATTCAGGCGAGACACAAGGACAGCGCTAAAAGCTCAATGTATACATGTGATTGCGAGATGTCTCAACCGATGGTCGATTTGGCGATAGAGATAGAAATATGTGGGAGTGAGGTAGCAATGCAGTGGAACTTTTGTATAAAGTCTAACCCATGTAAAAAAATATTCGATGTAGCAAAAATAAATGTTTGGTGCAACTATATCGCTGTCTCATGATTGTGGTACATCAGCCTTTTACAATATTTGGCATAGAGAGAGGTACTATACTAATAATACCACACGGCTGTGCTGGTTCACCATGACTTTCTTAGAGGTGTAACTTACAAAAGTGTTAATAAAAAGGTTAACTGTGTGTTAATTAAAAAAGTAATTTGTGAAAACGTCCATAAGATACCTACTACGGCTAGTAAGAAAATATCCGTGCTACAAGACTTATTAGTTGACAAATTGCCATTCTAAAGTATTATGTAGAAATTTTCCGATCCATTGCACGCACGAGTAGTAGTTTGTGCCAGGTGTCGTAAGAGGCGATTGACAGATGTGTGCGCCACGAAGCTCTAAGATTGCCACCACGCCTACCCAGCCTGGTGATGATAATAATTATAAAGGTATCAATAAATATTTATGTGATTATTATAATAGTCCTTATATATTGAAACTTACTATATTTTATAGTTAAAGCATATTGTATGAGGCGTGAAAGCCTGTACCCATTTTCTATTTTGATACCTGAGATAAGTCGTTTGTTTCTCTTAAAATTACGACGACGAGCCCAATGGTACATATAGTACTGATCCTAACTTTTGAGCCAAGAGTCGTGGGTACAATTCCCAACGAGGACAAACATTTACATAAAGATATCTGTGTGTTTTTCTGTGTCCGAGTGTTAACAATATGTATTTAAGCTTTTTTTAAATAAACTCCAACAGCATTTCATATATTGATCTGGCTCCGTTATATGTCACTTAAAGCACTTGTGTTACGGAGGGCAGACAGCAGAGGAATCATAATGTTAATCATATATGTATATATATATATACATGTTAATCATTACAAGCCTAACGATTTAATTAATGAATGCCTGTCTAGTTTAACAGTGTGATGACCTACTAATGTGAAGGTTGTACATACATAGTTAGTAGAACGTGGTAGCTTTAATTGGGCCCTATAGAATATGTGTGTAATTTTACGCTTGTACGTCATCGTTCAGTGACCTTTTTATAGATGTGGCTTTTTATTGTACAGTAGTACAAGCTAGTAAGCTGACTAACCCGACTTTGTATTTTCTTAACTAAAAATATAACGTTCGAATATGTATTTAAAAAGTATATTGTGAACGATGCATCTATTTTAAACATTATCACTATATTTTTAAAATAATATGGTTGATCTACTTTATACTTCCAATATTTAGAGATACTGCTGTTATTATTTCGTTAATTTTTTTTTGTTGTTGACAGCTGACAATAAAAAAACAACAGTATGAGAATTAACAAAATTTATCGTTTTCGCTTAATGTTGTGACCAAGGGCCGACATATATACATTACTATAAGAGATTTTATGCATAGAAAATGCTGATTGATAGACGAAAAGTTTAAATCCCGCTAATCACCTGAAACAAGACTTTTTTTTTCTAGTACGGTATGTACTAGAAAAAAAAAGTCTTATAATTCAGCATTTCATGTTCATTAAACCTCTCAAAGTTATTAATTAACTATTTCTTCTTCATCGATTGATTCAAATTTGGAAAAGTTAGAAATGTTTGGGTGTTTGGCGAACCTACGGTACCTAAAACATTAAAAAAATGGCACTGAATTCTCAGCACAAAAAAGAAAATTAGGAAAAACTGGACTAGTCTGATAGTCTCGGTAGCAGAACGATAGTTCAGTCCCCTAGTCTGAGACAAGTTGATTTTTTTCTAGTAAATATCCACTTATATACTACTAACTGATATACGAGTTTTTGTGTTTTTGACTATAGCGGTTTTTATAAAATAATCAAAGTAGACACATATTTTAAATAATCCAATAAATAGAAAAGCAATTTTACAACATAAACAAAAATTTGATTTACTGTCGTTGATTTCGATAAATATCTACTTAATTTTATGATAATATTAACGAATGAACTGTTTATTAAATAGCCTCAACAGTTGGGGCTTAATTTCAAAGATGTATTTATATTCGGTAAAAGTTCGTTAAAATAACACTCCTGTGCGTTTATTATCTCGTAAAATGTTATTCCCTCGTGGCCTACTTGTTCCCAAGGTTTGGAGTCATTATTGCGTGACCACTTATGTTGGTTTAACAGCATTTAAATTTTATTTATATACGAATATACAAAAAGAAAAATCACTTATCTGTAATATCCATTTTCATGAAAGATAATGATTATATTTTTCGTTGTATCAAATGATGGTTTAATAACGTCAACTGATTCTTCTGTCAAAAAACTGCATTTAGTAGTTAAGCAATTTGATATCCTTATAATTTAGAGCCGAATAAAGGAATATTATTGTTGAAACTAGATTGGAACATTGGTTGTGGCATTAAGAGTAAAGAGCTTGTTTTAAATGGAACTATGGGCTTACTGGGATTTTGTCTTAAAAATAATTAAGGAAAAAAAAACATATTGATAAATTAAATGAACTGTATTTTCTTGTGGGGCGATTAATTTAAAATCAAGTGCACACTTTTTGTTTAAAGATAATATCAATATTTTATTTGGTGTAATTGTAAAGTCAAGATGGCCGCTACCGCAAAATGGCGAAATATATATATTGAAACAAATCAATAAATAAAAGTATCCAAAATAAGAGTTCCACTAGTAAATAAATAAACATATAATATTAAAATGAAAAACAATAAGCTCATTTTTCACTAAAAATAATAATACTAAAAATAATGCTAATTTAATAAGCGTTAACTAACATGAAAATTTTTAACAATATCAGTCCGAATTAGTAGAGCACAGTACACTATTATGAGATGGATATTGTCATGATTTGTGCATTCACCAGCAAACATTATTTCTTCTTTTTAAATGAATGTCAAGTCTAAGTTTTTTCATACTGGAGTTTGTTATTGTTACTCATTGCTAATGGATGTTACAATCGTATCGTTTACGATATAAATCCGCGATAAGATTTGACACGCTAATGTTGGTTTTACCCTCGATACAAAGAAGTCATACACTGGGGTAATGTGGACGAGAAACAGTGCGCAATTTCCCGAATTTAGCCCAGCCGAGTTGGATTCGGTGACTAACCTTTTTCTTGAAGTTGAACCGAAGTCTAGCCGGAGGATTTGTCCTAGATATATATATTCGTCAAAAACTTCGAGTATAGAGATCCAAATAGTAATTGGAGTGGGCAATAAATAGGCATTTGGCATAATTTGTTTTTTCATGTTCATTTTTGGGCCTACGCGTTGGGAAACTCTACTGAGGCTGTCAAGCATTGTGCCAAGATCCTTTATTGAATCTGACACTACCACTCAACACCACAATGTCATCGGAAAATCGTATGTGGGTGAGTACATCGCCCACTTACGGTTCTCCTTGATGCCAAATCCGTCCCAGTCCCTAAGTTTTTTATTCAATGAATTCTTCAAAGACTTCTTTCAACGCAGTTGTGTACAGTTTTGGAGATACGATATCTCCCTGTTTCACACTTATGCAGTTGGATCGGTTTCGAGTTATGATCGTGGAGACGAGCTAACATTGTAGCGTTTTCATATAGACACCTTAACACCTCGACATATCTATGGTCACTTCAGCATCTCTGGAGAGCTTGCAACTCTGCCCATATTTACATTGAATCAAAAGATTTCTCATAGTCCACAAACTTTATGCATAAGGACAGACTACACTCTTTGGACTTCTGTGTAACCTGCTGAAGCGTAAATATGTGGTCTATGGTACTGTAGCTATTTCGGAAACTGGCTTGTTAGGGAGGCCGGAAGTCGTTAAACCTGCAAGAGAGATGATTCCTAATGACTCTCAAAAAATTTTGTTAAAATGACTCAAAAGCGTCAGAAGTGGCCGCTAAATATGAGACTGAAAAAAAACCTCAAGGTCGCTCAGCAAGCGCTGGAAAAAGCTATGCTTACCTATGTGATTGAATCGGAAATGAGGAGATCCGTAGGAGAACGAAAGCAGTCAACATAGCTCACCAAGTCGCCCAGCTGAAGTAGCCGTGGGCAGGGTGCGTAGTAGTAAAATGAACTGATGTCAGATAGGGTAAAAAGTATCTAGAGTGGCGACCACGTACTAGAAAGCGCAGTGTTGGACGACCCCCGCCTGTTAGGCAGATGGTGAAGATTTTGAGGATGTCCACTGTATGAACCATTGGACATTAGTTGTCCACTGTTGTACTTATGTACAACAGTGGACGTTTAATGACAGTGCCGTGCTTGGCAAGCGTAATGTCAATGAGATGAGCGGAAAGTATAACTTCATGCTTCACGACGCCCATCTCTATCTGGTATCTATGTGTCTCAGATGTACCATGCCGCAGATTAAAAGAAATGCAACAGAGTAGAAACGTACCTCCACTCATACCAGGTATTATATATATATGAGTAATTAAATATTTATTTATGAAAATCCAGATTACAAATTCTTCAAAAGTATATATTTTATGGTAACAAACGAAGTCTTGTTCAGACGCCTCCTTGAGTAAAGATTATTTGAATAATCTCACCAAATATAAATTATCAGTTTGATAAATATTACGCCTTCGTATCTGACGATCCACTCCACAATGACTCTCCGGATTCCGCTCACAAATTATGCCAAGAATAATCTTCGTTGTTCGCATAGTTTCCATTCAACAGTTTCTTGATAAAGCGACATAATAGCAATTTACTGTATGCAAGTGGGTTACCATGCAAAACTATCTCGAGTTCTGATAAGGCTTCCTTGAATACTAACAACTGTCGTCGGTCTGTCACGCTCCACTTTGTTTTGTAAAAAGCTTTTATTACTTACATTTGAATTATAAGTTGTTTGCGACTTGTTCCACTAAGATTCCACAGTTAAAGGCGACTTGGTTGCACGGTATATATTAGGAAGAGAACGCGGTAATGCAAAGTTCTAATTCAAATAAAAGACAAACTAACGAGCTCATTTTTGTTTTTTGTTGTGTAGTTTAGAATACTCATACGGTTTTCAATTGGAGAATGATTGACGATGAACCAATGGCAGAAGTCTGTATCGGCAGGAGATCTTTTAACATTAGGTAGACTTTATATAAAGGTCGTTTGCATTGGAAGCTCACTCTCACCTATTTCAAAGCCTTGCCTATTGCGGATCCAGTACAACAATTTATTCAAGGTATTGTTAGTATATTATTCAGGCATGGCA
Source organism: Heortia vitessoides (assembly GCA_020976665.1). Classification (NCBI taxonomy): domain Eukaryota; kingdom Metazoa; phylum Arthropoda; class Insecta; order Lepidoptera; family Crambidae; genus Heortia; species Heortia vitessoides. The sequence continues at coordinate 15,716,666 of JACJUM010003085.1, forward strand.
GAAACTCATCCTAATATCTTAATTCCCATTGTTAGAAATATCAGCTTCGATACTAAGCTTCCAATAACAGTATTCGCGTGATCGCTAATAGTCAATAACAGAACATCAAGATTATTCAATTAAAATATTTTTAATTCAATAGGCACTTTTGATTCGTCAATACATAAATTAAAATATAATATCAGAAATAATAACTACTAAATTATATTCTATTCAATGACTTTGATGACCCCACGGGATCGTAAGTGTCAATTAGCAAGTATATTAGGCTTACCTTAAAACTAGTCTGCCTGCCTCAGACAAGTCTTAAAACTAAGTAAAGCAGGTTCATTACAAGAACATTGAAATAAACTTGCAAGAAAAACTGGTGAAATAGCTATTTGTACTGTATTCTTATTTACTACTATCGTAGAAGACGTCACTCATTGTTACACTCTTTATTACTGTTTATTGTATGTATAGTTGTGATATAGACTGTAATAATTGACGGACCTGATGGTGCAGGTCCTATCTCGTACGCCAAAGGTCGTGTGTTTGATCTACACTCAGGACATTTGTATACAATTAATATATGTGTTTGTTCTGTGCGTGGTTGTTATATTTGTATTTAAGTACTATATTTGTGATTAATTTGTAGTCTGATGTCAGCAACACAAATGCTTTAAGCTTTTTAAAATACCGGCAGATTAAAATAGTAACTCCTCCATTACCAGGTATCGTAAGAGGGGGCTAAGGTAACATAACCGATAGATGGCGGATATCTATCCAAAACAGTGTGGCTCAAATGCACAGGGCGGGGGTGAGCAGCAGCATTCCCGTGAAGCGCTGTGCTCTGCAATTGCCAACACGCTTGCCCAGCACGGCAGTTATGGCGGCAGCAGGCAAAATTCCCGTTTTTTGTAAGGCCTATGTCCAGCAGTGGACTTCCAATGACTGATATAATGATATGTATTGAATAAAATAGACGAATTTATATATTTACTAGCTGACCCTGTGAACTTTGTTCCGCCTTAATGGCAATAAATACGCAGATTGTGTTTTTTTTATTGGTAAAAATACAAAAAAAAATTAACCACATTAATTAACTACATTAATCATTCATTATTATTTTTGTATTTTTGAGTATTTGCAAGAAAGTGGCGTGGTGATTCTTGTGTTTTGCCACAAAGCAATGAATACAATGGCTCATGTGGCGGAGTCAACAATGGCAATTTCACTTTACTATTAAGGCAGCATAATCCAGGCGTTTCTCCGGAAAACTTTAATGCACCACAATACTCGCAAACAATGTCCATTTGCCGAATGCAAACGCTAGGATGCAAGCTGTAATCATGCTGCAATCGTATCGAAACGCTGCTCGATTCAAAGCAGCCCTTGATAAATATTTTGTACTGCATAGCAAATTATCTACCTCCTCTCCCTCTGTTGATCGCTCGACAATTTGACGATTTTTCATTGCCAACCGAGCTGTTTCACGGGCTTCACTTTGCTCTCGTGATCGAGAAGCACGAAGTCGAGTCATACTATCGCAGCGCTGTTCACTTGCAATGCCCGCTTTGATCTCGCGAGCTTTGCGGGCGCGATCGCGCTCCGGTTGCGGGGCACGCAGGATGAATACGGGCATCGGACTTCTCATCTATGACAGGCAGGTCCAGCAAAAGGTTTGTCCGAAAAAAAAAAATTACTTGCAATTTCTTGTTCTTCTTCAGTCCTATCATTTGCAGTATTTTGTATACTTCTTGCATTACGGCTTTGTCGGGAAAAATTCGATCGTATTGGTTGCGGCTTTATTAATTAAACTTCACTTTACATCAATTCACCTAAAAATTTATTTCAAAACTCAAATTTTTAAGCATACCGAGTTTTATAGTTCATTTCACTGTTTATACGAATGGGCAATGGCACTATCATTACATTATAACTGTTAATTATTTATTAAATACGAACGGGAAATAAAGGATCTTATGTCTGTCTCCTGGCTCTGAGTTACCTCCCTATCAATTTTCAGCCAAATCTGTTCTGGCGTTCTTGAGTTATAATTGGTGTAACTAACACGACTTTCTTTTATATATAAAGATTATAAATTTTGGTAATTTAGCACTTGCATACACTTAATAACGTCTGAAATAATTGTTTTGAATACAATAAAATCAGGCTTGGTAATTTAAAAGAATCAGTATGCAATATCAGCCTGAAGAAGACTCAGCCAGCCTTAGTTCTGTTCTCATATGGGGATGAGTACTATTGAAAGTTGTAAGAAATTCAATATCATACAATATACTAAATCAATTTTAATCTAACCAAATCAAAATATTTTTTATTTAATTATTACAAGAACTTTTGGATTGTCAAAAATAATAAATATGTACAGTAATAAATTCTATTATACTCATAATATTGAGGACCCTGATAACCCAATGGGATCATGAGAGTCATCTAACCTATAAATTTGGCCTACCTTATACTAGTCTGCAAGCACCAGACGGGTCTTAAAACTAAGTTTGATGCAGCTTCATTACACGAGCCACCAGAAAGGAACCTACAGGAAAAACTGGTGGTGATATTCTTTGTCCAAATTTGATCTGAACCTTTAATGTAAGTATCCTGTTCATACATGTTTAGCTTTTTAGATTAATAATAGCCTTTACTCATAACAGAGAGAATTTACAAAAGGTCTGTCTGTTTTCGATCTAAGCGGTAATTGATGTTTCACTTTGAAGGCTAAAGCTAGCCAAATTACCAGCACGAAGCCTTTAATTACGTCATAGGCGGGCGTGGCGTGCCTTTTGAATTAGCGGGCGTATATATATATATATAAAAATCGGTAATAGTTTTCGTTATTTAACAGTAAAGTGAAAGCTAGTATATAATAATAGCGCAAAATGCAAAATTCCGGTCAATACATAAATTTTTAAAAAGAAAAAAAGAAAGCTAAGGATATACTAATAGATGTTTCTGGATAATATTTGAAAGACTTAGAAATGTATTAAATTGTTATGAGGTATTTCCCATATATTTATTTAATATAGATACTCTTACAGATTACAGTCATACATACTGATATTTAGAATTAATTATATAATTTTAGATAGACGGTAACCAAGGATATGTGTGCACGACATGTTTTATTTATTTTAGAAAACAAGACGACAAAGAAGCTCAATGAGTCGTCAAGCTATAGAAAATTATGTTTAAGTTGGTTTAGACTTGTACAAATATTCATACAACATCTCATACATTGACCTAACTCCATGGTAAGTTGCTTAAAGCACTTGTTTTGCGGACATCAGAGCTTAGAGAAATCATAAATATTGAACTTAAATTCATATTTTTAACACCCAGACTCAGGGAAAATAAAAATATCATCATATACATTTCAGTCTTGGGTGGGGATCGAACCGTCTGCGCCATTGGGCCCGTCATGTGTTATTTAATAAAAATATTTTTGTATTTGATATATATCAATTACCTAGATATGTGTTAGTTAATTTTCTGATATACAGTAAGTAACTTTCAAAGACAATAAAAACTAACATACTATTTCATTTATAATATAAGAAATGCTCTGGTTTGACTTCAATACATTTTAAATTAAAGTACGAAATCCACTTCAATATTAACTCCACTTCAAGATTACAAATAAATATACATAAACAATAATAACTTCATTAATATTCCTGTATTGCTCATTGCTTTGTAGTATTTAGAACACAATTGAAAAAAATATATACATATATTTACGTACGAGGCGTAGCATTGAAGTCGGGTTATAAATATAATGATGCCTTTAACATTACCTATTCATATAAAGTTTACGAGGAATATTGGCAAAGGATTGCCACATCAAACTTGCGAAACTCGCTACCGCAGATCATATCAGACAGACAGACATCACCGTGATCGGTGTTTGACAGTTGCCATTTTCAAATTTAGTATTGACGTATTGTTTTGATGTTTGTTTAGTTACCAATTTAAATTTGTTAACGAGACAACTTCTAAAAGTTGCTTAAAGCGTTGACCATTATTTCATTATCATCATTATCATACCAGCCATTGAAAGTCCACTGCTGGACATAGGTCGCGCTGGGCGAGCGTGTTGGCTATTGTAGAGCGCAGCTTTCTGTGCATTTGAGCTGCATTGTCTTGGATGGATATACCGCCATCTGCCGTTTTTGGTACCTTAGCTGCCTTTTATGACCCATGGTAGAGGGAGAGGTACGATTCTACTCTGTAGGTACCTCACAGCGGACCATTATTTGGATATCTTTATATATTAAAATTTCGTGTAACGTCGTGTGTCCGGAAAGAACTTCAAAATTACTGAACTATTTTGATAATTGGGCACAGTTTGATCCAACTTAAGAGGTACGATAGTTTATGTCACAACGAATACTTGTTTTTAACATAAATAGTTAAGACTGGACATTTTTTGGTTTAGCCAGTTTAGTTATAAATAAACATCAACTTGCTAAAACATCACATCAATTCGTGAAACAAAACACTAGCGTTCCGTTAGTAAACAATGCGCACTAGTTGGAGTATTTTGGCATAGTTGAAGTTTAAAATTTCAGCGTTTTGGTAACTGCTTTGAAAAAAATGACCCTTTATTTCAAGGTTGAAAAAAGTATAAATGGTGGGTGCGTAATTACGCATCCACCACTTAATTAAGTATAATAACAAAAAGAAAGCTTACCCATAAAATAAAAAGTACAAATCAAAAATAAAGTTAGGCAATTTTAATCAGTGATATCAATAATATAATAACATACGATAGAATCATCATCAATATTATTATAACAGCAATATTGGAAGTCCACTGCTGGACATAAGCCTCCTCAGGTTAGAAGGGACAAGCGTGTTGCCAATTGCAGAGAGCAGCTTTCGCAACGGCCATGCTGCTGCCCATTACCGCCTTATACATCTGTCGATTCTGATACCTTAGTCGCCTCTTTCGACACCTGGTTGTGGGGGACCTATTCTACTCTGCCAGCACCTCCCGGCAGTGTGATAGAATACATCTCCTCTATTACGTACATAGCTTTTTCTTATTAAAAAGTAATGGAATGTTCTGTTCGATTTCTGATTCGATCTAGTGACAAAGAGCGCGGTAATATCAAAATTGGTCGATCCGCACTGGGTCTCAAGTGGACTCCTCGATGTCACATCCAGGCGCCTCAATAATTATGTACTACAGATCGATACTTGGACAAGGCACTCGTCTGTAGAGCGTAGCGTCTGTCGAACATATAAGCATATGTTGACTTGTTGAAAAAGCAATCCCTTTTTAGCAGTAAAAATTGAAGTTTGCTAATTTATTATTTCATTTGACCAGGTCGACAGATATGCATACTGTCTGCATAGTAAGCGTCATCGCAGCCTATAGACGCTTTTAAATATCACAAAGATATCTTTTTAAATAGCATTGCCAACCTTGTGATTGATATCCATAACGCGAATGCTTTAAGCTTTTTATCTGAAGTTAGGTCGACATTTGAAATGTTGTGTATTTTTTTATTATTATCTATTTTTTTAAACTCGCGAATTTTTTTGCAGAGTATAAAATATGTATAAGTCTGGGAGCGGACAGTTGATAAATTATAAAATTATTTTGCAAGCCCTGGTGATATGAAAATTAAGAAAGTTAAGAAGTAAGTTAAGTAAAGTTAAAAATTTTCAAAACCTTACATAACATAGATAAATAAAAAAATATATACTGAAACACATGTCGCAAAAGTGTTCGTCTGAAATTAGCTCTCACGTAAAATAATTCGTCTACCACTTTATTTTCAGCCTTTGCTTTCAATTACAGCTTTAACGTGAAGAGGTATGGTCTCAACCAATGCTGCACACTTGTCGGTCGTAATTGACTCCCACCCGCCAAGAGTTTAGCCTTCAAGTCGCTCTTCAATCTTGATGGATTTTTGCAAAGGACTTTCTTCATTTTCCTCCATAGGTTCTCAATCAGCGATAAGTCCGGGATGTTAGCTTAGCTATAGAAAAGTTGGGATGCTCTTCGACAGCAGCTATGTCTCTATTGCTCTTGCAGCACAGCATCTTGTTGAAAAATTACTAGACTAGTAGACTTTCTTCCAAAATAGTTTGATATCTTGTTGCATTGATGGAACCATCCACAAACTGCATCCCACCAACACCTTGTGCAGACATGTAGCCTCATATCATAGAAGAGGCTAAAAACTAAATTTTCGATTATGCAATCAGTATGAAACGCTTTATCTTTAATTTGAACCACTATTTTTCTTTCATCGCTGATTGTCACTTTAAATTTGGATTTTGTCCACGTTTTTCGTACTAGGCGAACTATTTTGCATCGAGGCAAAATAGTTCGTTTTATGTCTTTATTTATGAGATAAATTAGATAAATATTTATTAGAAAATTTTTACAACTTGTATAATTACTTATAACATTAGCAGTTATCTGACACATTCAACTAGACCTGCTGGGCCTCCAATAATGTTATCGTATTATATTTTTTTATTATGCATATGGTTAAAAGAAATATGCTCATCTCATAATATTTTATGAGGCTTAGAGAGATTTAGGTATCGTAATCATATAAAGTGTGGAAAGAAAGAAGGACATTTGAGTCACCTTTCAATCCAAATCCAATGAGACTCAATGACATCTTTCCATAAAATAGATGTGCAGTGAACTGTCACTTATTTAAATAAATTATTTTCCAAGTATTCTCGAATATAATAAATATTAAATGATTGGATACAATTTTATGGAGTAACTAAAAATACAGTCATGTAATCAAGAAATATATTTACACTAGCATTCCGCCTGTAGGTTTGTCCACGAGGTACTTTATTTTATATCTCATCTTAAAGGTTCTCTTGTTGTTCCAGAAAGAAATTAATGTTGCTCTCTCACAGATAAACTGTTCAAAAAGTCGTAGTCGTATGGAGAAAAAAGCCTATACTTAATTATTAATCTAGACTATCGATCATCATAGTGTCATATTTTGTCTAGATCGGGCATTCCGGTGTGTAAGTGCAGCAAATTTTCATCCTTACTTATAAACGTTCTTGTTTATTTGACAAATAATTCCAGAAGGACAGGGGATGGAAATATTGTTTGAAATCTATATATATAGGAAAAAAGCTGGCTGATTGACAGACTGACATATCAGACATATGTTTAAGAATAAAACATTTTGCACAGAGGTTTTTTTTATAACGTAGAGTAGCATTAAGAAACATTTTGGTCCAATGGTACGACTTTTTTCTATTCGACATTTTCCAAATATGTATTGAACTTAATTAGATATAATGCCGACAGTATTTGATAATTTTATTAACTTTCAGTATATATACATTTAAATATCATTCAGAGAAGTCTATTGCTAGATCATCATCATGATCATATCAGCCATATCCACTTTAACTCTTTAGTGATATCCAATAAGATCGGTTGTATACGGCTTACATCTAGGCGCTACTCTAGTAATCAGATAGCCTATCCTCTTCCTCGCTTTTGTTTTCATATGTTCCGGTGCGAGGTCAGTCTCTATAGACCATTTACCTTGCTCATTGTCACTTCAACTTGCTACACATAAACTAAAATTCGGGCAAAAACCAGTGTCTTATATGTATTTCATTAGTAAATAAGTTAACTTTAAAAATAAAACATTTATTTTTATATTAGGTACAGTTAGTGTTGACAAATAAACAAATGGTCCACGTGACAGCAAGTGTCACTAGGCAGCTTATAAATGCTAGTATTATCACAAGTCGGGATTTCTAGGTCACCAAACCTAATAGCAGGACAGACCGGTCAGTTTAGCCCTAAGTTTGGGGAAAAATAAACAGGTTGGACATCTCGCATTTTTGACGATTTTGTGTTTCACAATTAATAGGTAAACCAAAAAAAAAAAATGTAAAATCACACGTTGAACGCCTAAAAAAGCCGAACACTGTTTATTTTTAAAGCTGGACACGCAATTAAAAAGCCTATGTCCGGCTTTATCAGGACGCCTGGCATCGCTTATCACTAGCGCGTTGCCAACCTTGCCGTTCGTTCAAGTCACACTTGAATATATTATATAACACTACTTGGTAATTTCACTGACTTTCTCACCATTTAAACTGAAACACTGCTGTTTGGAGATAGAAGTAGGTGAGAGTCAAGAAGCAATGTAGACGAACTTTGTAAACGATCAACATTACACGACATTATTATTTTATTCGGCTGTAAGGTATCGGCAGAGTAGAATAGTACCTTCCTCAGTACAAAGTGTCGTTTGAGATGACTTAGTTACTAGAACAGACAGATGGCGGTATATCCATCCGAAGCAATGTTGCTCAAATGTAAAGGGTGGGGATAGGCAGCAGCATCTCCGTCGCGAAAGTTACCCTCTGCGATTGTCAACACGCTTGACTGTTCAGTTCATGTTCACATGTTCAGTCCGTGGTTCACTGAACCACGGACTGAACATTGCCCTTTATTCTGAATTAACAGTTCCAAAGTCAGTTGGGAAAGTTAAAGTGCATTAAGTCCGTCCGTCCTCAGAAAAAAACATCACCGATGAGCAACACAAACCAGCCGTGAAGTACGGGCTGAATAGAATAGTACCTCCACCTATACCAGGTTTCATAAGAATCCTGTCGACTCAGGTACCAAAAACGACTGTTGGCGCAATATCCATCCGTACAGCGTAGCTCAAATACACAGGGCGGGGATGAGCAGCAGCATACCAGTCTGCTTATACCAACACGCTTTTCCAGCGCGGCAATTATCAGCAAAAATCCCCCTATCTTGGGGAGGCCTATGTCCAGCAGTAGACTTGCAATATGGCTGATATGATGATGATGATGAGAAACTGCAAGCGCTTACCAGCGAATGCGGTGTACTGATAAACAACGGATGTGACTAAACGTATAGTTAACAATAAAATTATTTATAATACCCATTGATTGCGAGTGGCCTAACGTCATTCGGTTGTTACATGGTAATATTAAAATTCTCCGCAATCCAAAACTTTATAAGTGTGTTATTAGAAGAATTTATTTAAGAATAATAAAGCTATACTTTGCCATCAAAGTAATCGACCACAAATTGTTACCTGACGTTGTTCTTTAATAAAACTAGTCGTGAATTTACTGTAAAATTAATAGTTGGGCTCGTTTGTGTTCTTAATGACTGGTAAATTACAACTGGCGATGTGTATAAGTAATTTGACCGGAATTATAACACAATACACAAGGTAACCAGTAACTTAATGCTGTTTTTCAGCATTATCATCATACGAGCTATTGGAAGTCTATTTAAGAATTGAAATTACGAATGCTGTTGCCTATCTCTGCCCTGAGCTTTTGAGATACACTGTTTCGGATGGATATACCGTCATCTGTCTGTTCCGGTATCTTAGTCACCTCTTATGACACCTGGTACAGAGCGAGTTACAATTCTACTAGGCCTAACGGCTTAAAAAGTAATTAGTTTCTAGAAACTAGGAGAGATGTTGTATATTCAATATCGACAATTTCCAACAAATACCTAGTACAAAGGTTCCTGGTTAATAAGCAGGCATTGAAAAAGGCTTAAAAATTCAATACAGAAGTGATTTTTCAAGTTACTCTCTAATTAATATTTTCATTACAAAACACGAGTAACTAGATTTGTACTAATGGTTAGTAATTTCAAGGATATTCAATAAATTAATCAAGAAAAATCAAAAAATATATACAGAAGGGAATCAAGAAATACATTCGTAACACTATAAAGAAAAATATAATAATAAGAGCCCAATGGTGCAGATGGTAGTGATCCTGTCTTGTATGCCAAAAGCGGTGGGTTCGATCTCCACCCAGGACAAATATTTTTGTAATGATGTTTTTGTTTTTCATGTGTATGTATTTGTAATTCTTCTGTTATCTGATGTCTGTAACACTAATAATATGTAGAGATGTTCTGGGAATGTATTCATTTGTTTTTTATATGTAATCTAACACAATTAAATAAAACATCAACAATTATATCGTAAAATTAGAATCCCTCATTTATTGTGTTAAATATTGTTAAAATAATTCACAGTGTTGTGTGCGTTGCCTTTTAGAGCTGCAAAGATATGTGTTACATTATTCGTTTGTTGTAAATAATGTTGAGTATTTTTACCATTATTTTGTGCACATAAATTAACAAAATGTAAATTATGAATAAATATAATATGACCAACTGTATAGACCAACACCGGAGCGGAATGGGTATATATATCTACTCGAAGCTACTCTAGGCAATTTCCACCACCCCTGTCTAGTATGTTAATCGAGCAGTGAAGCCAGCATGGCGCTGGTAAAAAATCAGATAAACGCTATTAGTAATTTATTCTATATTCTGCCAGTACTGTACGGCTTATGTATTAAAATAAAGTGTACATATTACTTTTTCTTTCAATGCTGTTAAAAGGTTTTCAGAATAAAAATAAGTTTTGTGTTCCATTAGCATTTATAATAATTTATTCTAGACCACTTCAAAACAAAGCAAATTTGTACCTTAAAGGCTTATTTCAATCAGTTATTAAATAATAGAACCTGGGAAGTGTTGATGTAGAACTCAAACTCAAATCTACCCTAGATCAAGGATCTGGCAAGGCATAGTTTAT
>JACJUM010003085.1:15727300-15766498 GCA_020976665.1 Heortia vitessoides
GTATTTTCAGGAATAAATTCTATTTTTTTTCTTAGTGCGCCTCTACGTTACAAAAGGAACCCCAATTCAAAATGATAAGGTTGTAACCTTTTTTAATTTTGGCCTTGCGCTGATATGTCAGTCAGTCAGTCAGCTTTCTCTTTTATAGATATAGATCTATTAGAAATCGGTTATTGTATTAATTCTTTTTGTTTGTATACTTTATATAGGAGCTGGTGTTTGAGTAACAAGAAGCCTATTAATTTATAGTTTGTATTTTTAGTAATTTTCAGTGGATATTTACCGAACACTTGTAACAACAAGATGTTTTGGTAACAACTTGGAACATCGGAATTACGTTATCCAACATAAACAGTTTTCGCCTACACGCCTCTCCCGTGGGGTACGCCGTTGGCTGGTATAATTAAATGTATACATATCTTCAAGGAACGTCTCTAGGGAGGAGCCTTGATGGTGTTCTACGGAAAATAGAGTAATTTGCTTCGCAAATATTGAAAATACATGAGATACAAATCGGATCATGTTTTAAATATTAATATTATTTTAATACATTTTTCTTTATTTTGAGATTAAATTGGAATGTGTCTACCTACTTATTTCTACATTTGATTAGAGAAGAACCTATGCTGGTAAACACCAGGTACTAAGGATTTTGTCTGTCTACTTTAGTGGACGTTCTACGTTGCGCATGCGAGTGCAACTAACGTCGGAAACTATACGGAATCAAAATTATCTATCCTGTCTTAAAGTAATAAATAACGTGAAAACACAACAAACCGATAGTAGGGCAGAAACATTTTCGCATTTATAATATTTATAAAAAAATTGTATTTAAGTGTTCTATGAAAAATCATCGAAATTGGGAATCATACATTTGACTCGATATGGTGCAGCAATCTAATGATGAAAACAGAAATCTCAAGAAAAGATAAAAAATGTACTAATATTTAAAAATGATCCGATTTGTTACTTACTATTTGCCAAGCAAATGACTATATTTTCCAACGTGTCTGGACCGAGTTTATCTGGTAAGGTGCTCTTGCCCAAATATGGCAGCAGTACACTATATGTGGTCAGACTTGCGATTTATATGACGACTTGTTGCATTATTTCGCAACGAAGCACTGCTTTATTGTGTTGAGCACACAGAGCTTTTAAGCATCCGACTTAGTCTTGATTTCTAAGTGAGCACAGAAACGAACCTCGCTGGAGATATCGATGCCAAGGATGCCTAGAATCTTGGAGATGGAAAGAGACATACCTAAGAATTGTGGTTCTACAGTAAATTGGATTTTGTTAGCAATCAAGACGCACAGTTGTGTCTTTTCGAGGTAGAAATTGAGCGTATCGATGCTCATCCAATCGGAGAACCAGGTTAGAAGTCCGTCGATATCAGACAAAAATTGATCGCGGCTTTCGTCCTCTGTAAATTGAGGAATCGGATCGTATAATAAGTGGCATCGCAATAAATGATTGAAATTAAAATAAAATATGTATTTAAGTAATATTAGTTAGAAGCAGAACTACTAGCGACATAAGCAAGATGTACAATGTGTGCTTGCTATAGAAATAAAGCACAATACCATTGCATGACTCGCAATGAATGTGTACAGTCCAAATTGAGTCGCTCGCCATTCTTGCTGTGAAAAAATTAAAAATAAATGACAATCAACAATGAATCACAAAGCTCACTTAAATTTTTTATGTTTGTTACGTTTTATTAGTTTTAAAAGGAAATGATGAAAGTAGAATGACTACTAAAATATATATAGCGGAAGTGAATGGTAGGGTTGCTGTAGGACAACCGAGGCAAACATATCTTACCCAGGTAGAGGCCCTCCTTCTACCTTGGAGGGTTAAAGGAGGACCAGGTGTAAAAATAAACGAATGTGTATAAAAGGACTAATACGAGTATGGGAAGCAAGAGAGGTATGCCAAGATTGTAACAAGTGGAGATTCATAGTTTCTGCCTACCCCGATCGGACACAGGCGTGAAGTATGTACTCGTATGTATTTAAAGAAAATTATTAGAAAAAGGATGTAATTTCCTTTTTGCTTATAAATAAGACATGTTTCTTATCCTCTGTGTTCCTAAACGGAACACAGAGAGCAAAATACAGCATATTTACAGAAAGCATTCGAAAAGGGGTTTCAAATTTATTGTTTTCAGGAAGGAGATTGCATATTAAGGACGTGATTAAGTTTGATTACGCTGTTGTCAAAGACAAGTCGAGTTTGCGACCTTTCGTGATTTTCATTTTAATTTGAACATTGTGACGGAATAGGAAATAAATTTTCTTTTAATGCGCAGTAGTCACCAGACTCCCGAGTCAGGAGTGTACTTGAAAGAGTGCGTATGAAGGATTTATCATTTTAATATTTTATTAATAGATAATTGACGGGCCTGATGGTAGTGATAGTTGTGCGTCAAAGGTCGTGGGTTCGATCCCCATCCAGGACAAATATAAGTATTTGTAATGTAATCATATAAGTGGTGATGATATTTGTGTTTGTCCTTTGGTCTGGGTGTTAAAAATATGTATTTATGTATTATATCTATAATTCCTTTGATTCTGATGTCCGTAACACAAGTGCTTTATTTAGGGTAGCTTATCTATTTTTCTCTTGCTTTATACTGTCTTTTAACGACTTTAAAATGCGTTTACCTTTGGAAAATCTTGAGAATGGTTACAAATCTAAAAAAAGCCTTTTTAAATCCGTTAGAAAGTGTATTTTTTTCAGCAATGAACGTGTAAATGTTTAAAAATATTTATTGTTTTATTCAATATTCCTATCAATATTTTGCAATCTCAATTAATGATTTGTACACAATTTAAATGTACAGACATGAACATAAATTGTTCATCTAAATTGTACAATCGACGGCTTTATTGCATAGAGATAATAGATTTTTACCTAGTTACAAAGCATTTTAAGTTTAGAAACAAATGAGAAATTAATCTAATTGCGCAAATTGAAAAATAACGATTATAATTGAAATATCTTCTACATACGTTAAGTCCTTTAACAATGTACTGTAGGTAGAGTAATCAGGTTATATACAATTCTTGAGATCTCCCTTATAATTTAGAAGTAATTAAAAATAATACTACACGTCACAGTTAAAATTCAATAACTTAATGTCTGGCAATTATGTATATAACAAAATTGGTTTGACAAAGTGATAAATTATTAACTTTGTATCATATAAAATTTCGGGTTTACGTAATTAATTATATTTTACAAAAGATAATTTAATTGAGTAGACATTATAAATAATGGGTGGATAGTATATGTACTCGTATATGTAACAGTGAAAATGCATTTTTTTTAGAACTTGTTTTGACTAGTTAAAAGTAGATTTGACTAAATACCTTTAAAAAAGACTAGAAACTTCTGGTTAAAACTAGGTTAAACGTAATTAAACCTAACTAACTTTACCACTTATATAATTTTAAGATAAAAATTGTATCACATCGAGTTGTTGTAATTCTTAACATATTATTTTTCAGTACTAGTACTTTCCAGCCGCCGCCGCAACACGCTCGCTTCGCTCGTTCGACTCGTGCTTACCTAACCACTATTAAGTTTCAGTTGAACCTACACATACTTTTATTTTTCGAAAACTGATATTCAATTCTAGTATGAACTGTAACATATATAATACTAAAAATGTCTTAACAATGTTATTAATTAATCAATATATTATATAAAATTGCTATTAAATGTTATTGATTCTGTTTTACAAATGAAAACTAAATTAAGTAGATATTTGATGGAGGATGCAGGCAGTATAATTAAACACAGTTTAATACAAGCTGCCGACAATCACTTCTTACATTATTGTGTTATATATACATATGTTTCGATTATATTTGGATTATGAAGTAATTATTATTATTATAAACAAAGGTTTTAACATATATATTAAGCTACATGACTTTTAAAATTTTAAACGTTTTTTTAAAAGGCATGATTTACTGGAAGTAATATTTACTATAATAATAATCATTGTAAATAAAATTATCGTGTAACGTTGTTTGTCAGATAAACTTTAAACTATTAAGTTTAATCCAACTTAAGATAGGATAGTTTAGATCTCAATTCATAGTCGCATTTTTTTATGACAAACATGGATAGTTAAGACTGGACAACTCGGGCAGGTTAGCTAATGTAGTATGTACTGGTCTTGTCTTTTACGCCAAAGGTGTGGGTTCGACCCCCATCCAGAAAGTATATTTTTATAATGATATTTATATCTGTTTTGTATGTATGGATGTGAAATATCTGTGTTAATATCTATTTAAATAGTATATTCGCGATTCCTCGCAAGTCTGATGCTCGTAACACAATTGCTTGAAACGACTTATCATAGAATCAGGTCAATGTATGAGACGTTGTGGGAATTTATTATTGCTACTAGTTTGAAGAGGCCATTATCCAGGACAAATATGAATATATTTATGTGTTGTTAGTGATCCTGGATTTTCAATGTGTATTTTAATATTTTGTGATGTCTCCGTGAACTGATTTCAGTAATACAAGTGATTTATGCTATTTCGTAACCAGGCCAATATATGAGATCTTATGTGAATGTATAAAAAGTAAGCGAAGGTAAGGAAATACAAAATAAACACGTTTATATAGATAACTAGCGGTGCCCCGCAGTTTCAACCATGTTAAGTTGTGGAACTTTCAAACTAACTTTGCCTAACTAACTAAGAGATGATTTTCTAAAATACTTTATGAAATTATCGTGCCGTGTGGTACCCGCTGAATAGAATAGTACCTCCCACTGCACCAGGTGTTGGAAGAGGCGACTAAGGTACCACAACCGACAGATGGCGTTATATCCATCCGAAACAGTGCAGCTCAAATGCAACTGGACAGCAGCATCCCTGTTGTAAAAGCTGCGCTCTGCAATTTACCACACGCTTGCTCAGCGCGACAACTATGGGCAAAAACCTCCTTTCTCGGAGAGGCTTATGCCCAGCGGTGGACTCCTAATGACTGGTATGATGATGATGATGATTACATGATTTTCAATAAAAGCAAAAACAGCAAATTTCATACTCACTTTAGGCCGTGAATGATTTTGTAAAAGTTATTTCTTAGTGCACCCCTACATTATATAATGAAAACCTTTACTAAATTTCAACCTCTTATAGATTATTATATTAGGCCTTGCATTGATATGTCAGTCAGTCAGTCAGTCAGTTAGCTTGTATGATATATGCTTTTATGAATACATATTATAACTGCTCACATTAAGTCAATTTATTGACTATAATGATAATAATTTACATTAAATTTGCTTTTAGTATGCTGATCTACCGTCCTGGAAAAGCAAACGGTATACGCAGCTCCAGTTTGTGCTCTGTCTTCATTAAGAGAATCCTTGTATCGAAGTCACTAGAAACCCGCATTAACCTTGTCCAACTAACGAAGCAAATAACAGCAAGAATATTTCACAAGATATAATGTGCCAAGATCCCATCTCTAGGCCTACCCGGAATGACATAGTGCCGCGTGACAAGCTTATTTGTGTCTGCATCACGGAGCGTAACGGTTGTCGCATGACTGATACTGGTGATAAAACGCCTTGCCTCCAGACATCATACATGTTACCACGGTAGAAGGTGACGTGAGGAATGCCAATATCCGCCATCTTGCAACTAAGATTAGATTTCTGCGCGACATTTTCGCGATTACCCCATCCTGGGTGAGTTAATGAAGTCGGTTTTGCGTGTGCAAATATGTAGGAATTAATTTTGAGTGTACATATTAGCAATTTGCGTGGTTGAAACGTGGTTATTGCGGGCTAAAACTGTTTGAAATTATCGTGTGACAGAAGACGTGAACTGTTTCGACATTAAAAATCCAAAACTACGAAAACCTTGTAAGTGTCTAAATTTGTAGTTATTTTAAGACTTTAGACGCTATATTTGAATTCAATTTGATATTAAACATATTATATATTATATTAAAAAAAACTTAAATGTCTGTTCGTTATTTCTCACACTAAAAAGTATATACTTTCAAAAAAAACTTTTATCAGTTTGTTTCGGCTATATTCTAAGACAGCTTGAATGAGGCTTCTGTCGGTAGATAGCTTTTGTTAAAGGGAGTACCTTTGATTATTTATTATTACTATTTAACTGTCAGGTGCTATTAGTAATTTAGTAAAACATAAGATAATAAGATCTAAGAAACTTCTCATTTTTGATTAAGATAATCTCCAAGCAAACTAGACTGATGTTGACATAACATTTCGTAGTAAATTGTATTAATGAATATTGCGTGAAATATTTAAAATTAATGATCATTATTACAGCCATTGGAAGTCCACTGCTGAATACACGCCTCCCCAAGAAAGGAGGAGTTTTGCCCATAACTGCCGCGCTGGACAAGCGTTTTGGGTTGCTGCTGAACATCCCCTGTGCATTTGAGCTAAGCTATATATATATATAAGGTAGTACTTTAGTCGCTTCGTTCGACACCTAAGACAGAAGGATTGAAAGGCTATAATTACTGATACTGAGGTTACTGATGTTAGAAAATAAGGATTTCATATAACAAAACAGTGACATAGTGACCCAAATCTAAATCAAATGAGGAGCTATCAACTTTTACCAACACTAAATTAGACGCGGCTAACGCGCAATTTCTGTAGAATAATATCACAAATAAACATTTGAACTATTTTGATTATTCTTTTTCTTCTATTAGCACCCTGTGGTTTCACTCCCACCATTTCATACACACATCCTTAAGGGACGATTAATGAAAAATATTTTTACATATTTCATAATTTTTAATGAAGAACCTTTATATAGAATTTTATTCAAATAACTTCAAAACCAGCAAAGATTCATACTTACTTTGCACCCCCGTGTTTCCCCTTTAGTGGGTGTGAATTTTCAATAAATTTAATTAATGCGCCCCTACGTTATGTAAAAACCCTTATCCAAAATTTCAAGTTTCAAACCCTCATAGTTAAAGCCCTGCGTCTTCAGTCGACGTGTTATTCAGTCACCCAGTTTCTCATTTTAAATATATAAATAAGATAGAAGCTTATTTCAGACCTGTTCAGTTAAGAATACAATACAGAATGATCGTGACTTCATTCCCCTCTCAGGGTAAATATGTATAACATCTATGTACAGTGAATATTTGTATACGTTCTGTATCTGACTGTTATCAGAATGTATAATTGACTAACTGCTTTAAGCTTATCGTGGAGCCAAGTCAATCAATATCAATGATTTGACGAACGTTCGACGCGCCATTAGTGCTATCTCAATTACGAGGTTATAGAAAAAAAAGAAAACATTGCTTGATCGCATAAAAACAAAATGACAAAAAATAATACAATACAATAAGTATTATTACATTCACACCGGGAGAAAAAAAAGAAGAATGCAAAAAAATATAAAATATGAAATAAGATTAAGTAGAGAAGTTGACGGTCAATTGCCTGCCTCAGCTTAAGTTGAATGAGTATGTGGCATCACGTGGGATGCTACTCCAGCGCTGGTCATCCAACAGGACCTAGTAGTGACACCTTTTGGATTTTATATTAAAAGTAAGAACATATTTAACAGTCATGAACAACAGATATACTAGTCAGGTATAAACTACAAACTATGACGTCTCCCAAGGATAAATTTACACACACATTACTCTACAACATATTATTTACTCAAACTACGCATGTAAATACACACAAACACACACTTTTTATTATAACCTTTTTTATATATATACTTCAAAAACTGTAATCTCATGAAACAGTTACTATAAGTTGACAATCAAATATGTTGAAATCAAATATGTATGCCTGTGAGTCTGGTAGCCAGAAAAGGCTTCTATCCTAGTTCAGACACTAGTCTTCTGAAATAGATTATAAGAAACATTGTAACAATAATCTGTATCATAGTATTAACTTTGTTTATTGTGGAAGAACAGATATACATTATATTTGAACGTTAGACTTGGGTGTCTGCAATCTATTGAATTATGCAATCTGTTTGTAATTATCATCAAAATAACGAAGCCTTGCCCAGAGCCCACGTAACCAGTTACACGTTCATTATCAGAAACAACACGTTTCCGATTTGTGTACACACGCCCTAAATGAGTGCGTTCACCGGCCATTAACGAAATTTGGTAATAACGTTTTCAGGCCAGAAGCGGAACAAATTCCCATTTAAAAAAACAATATTTGAGTGCGACAAGAGCACTTCATTATATGGTTTCGTCAAACGCTTTGTGCAATCCGACGAAATTGGAGTGCCCGCCAATTCGGTTAGCAGCGGTTCAATTTAATTGTCCGTGTTATACTTAATTATTTTGTTTCAAATAAAACTTTTCGATGGAATGGTCGCTTATATTCCAAATCAGAAACACGATTTATTAACTGAAAATTGCGCCATATATTTTGTGTATAAAATTAAATTATGTACTGATGAAATATAATCGTTACGATTTGTATTATGATAAATTGACTGACGTTACAGTAAATTAGGCTAATTTAAAACCAATATAGAGTAGAAATGTACCTCCTCCTGTTCCAGGTGTCGTAAGAGGGGATTGATATACCAGAACCGACTGAAGGCGTTAAATCCATCCTATACAACAAATGCCGTGAGGTACCGGCAGAATAGAATAGTACCTGCCTCTGTAACTGGTGTCGTAAGAGGAGACTAATATACCAGAACCGAGAGATGGCGGTATATCTATCCGAATTAGTACAACTCAATACATAGGGCGGGGATGTGCAGCAGCAACCCCTCGCGAAAGCTGCGTTCTGCGATTGACGACACGCTTATCCAGCGCAATTATGGATAAAATTCTATTTTTTTGGGGAGGCCTTTGTCCAGCTGTAGACTTTCAATGGCTGAAATGATGATGATGGTTTAACGAATATTAAACGCAACAGAGGGGAGATGAGCAGCAGCATTCCTGTCGAGGCCACGCTCTGCAACGGGCGGCGATCATGGTATATATTATAGTATTATATACTACATACTAAACATATTATGGTATATATTTTGGTATATATTACGTTTTACATACAGAACATATATGTATATATGTAAAATTAAAAATTAAACAAAAAATTAACAATGTGTGTGACATTTTTATTACAAAGGTAATTTTACCAAAATAAAATAATTATAGAAAATGCAAGGATAAGGAATTTATGTAAGGATGTGTAATGCGTAGAACTCCATGAGTTCTTTTTAATCCTAAAAACATGCACAATGTCAGCTGATACTCGGGTCAAAGACTCTTATAATTGTTTCATCAAAGAGTCACAATTCGATTTTGAAAGCAATAGACATTCTTGCCTTCCTAGGATCCTTTTTGGCAAACGATTCCATTGATTTATTGTTAGACTTCTGCCAGAGCCCGCTGACCCGGCATCGTGTCCCGCGGGCGACTTTAAACGACAAAAATATATTTGATTTATCACTTGAACGGGTGGCAAAATTATCCGAGACTTAGTCAGGTAGCATGCACAAAATATTAGATTAGATACCACATATACATACTAAAAGTAATCTAGTCTTAAGAGAGGCTTGCTATGCTATAACAGGTTTGATAAGTGACTTTGATTGCGTATCATAGCATCGTAGTAAGATTAATTAACTTTTTTTGGCGTATTCAATACTGACTACTTGAAATATAATTAAGTAATAACAATAAAATACTGACGAAAGATAGACATGGCATAACCAAAGAGAAAAGTATAGTATATCTCATTGATATAGCTATATCAAATCCTCACAACATCCAGAAAACTATTTCAGAATAATTTAGCAGATATTAAGATTTTTCAGTCGAACTGTGATTCTTGTGGAAATTAACCCAAATCACTAACCCAATGTTTCCAAACATTATCTATGCTACCATACGTACTCTATCTTCTTAAAAAAGCCAATGTTCTAAATGTATAATACGACTTTTTTTTTCACTTTAAGTACTACTTGCACTTGATAAAAAAATATCTATAACTTGTCTATAGCAAACGATACCATGTTTAAAAGAGGAAGAAATTAAATAAAAACTTAACAATAGTAATAATACTCCCACACAAAAATAAAACATTTGGCGGCCTTATTGTACAGAGGATCAGTCTTTTTCTCTTTCTTCCAGGCAACTTTTGGATGGAAAAAACAATAAAATCGACATTAGACAACAAAATAATCACAAATATTATACTTAAAGACAATATTACCAGCCAGATCTAAATGTTTGTCCAGAATGGGGATTGATCCCACGGCTTTATCGCGTAATATAGAATCACAACCATCTGCACCATTGAGCCCGTTAAATTATCGAATAGTATTTATATACGGTCAATAGTGTTAAATTTATTAATGTTTAAGCTATGGAAACCCTAATTTACTTTCGTTATACATATCAAAATGTAGAATTGAACTAGTCACAATCTTAATTCAAATACCATTCGAGCAATGATCATATTTACAATTCACCTTTTTTAAAGATCACTCATACGCACGCATATAATTACAAACATATATCTGTACCCTTTCAACATTGGTTTGTAATTAAATACTTAATGATTTTAATATTATTCACAATTGACGAACATTGGCATATCATTTAATGAGGCATGCCTTTGTTCGAAATATCCAAAAAGATCGACCGATTGCGGCTAGTTGTCAAATAGCAAAAAAGTTTTGCTTGCGTTGTTAAATTTAATGAGATCGACCGAGTCGAGTTCAAGAACATGATACCGATCATACAGAAAATATAACAAGTATGCAACCGCAACGATAATATTACGCAAAGATAATCCAGTTTATTTCATATATATATTTCCTAAGGTTACTCAAATAAAAACGCCAGATTTTTTTATATTTTTTGGTTTGATTATATAAACATATACTTTAGTTCTTTATCACTGTAGCGTCTACCGTTGTTAACCGTAGCATTCGTAGACTTTTATTTCAGTATGACATAGTACTAACTGAGGATCTACTTTTGAAGCCGTATTAACTGATATTCAGTCATATGTTTAATTAACCTAAGATTAATTGATTAAAACTGAAGAAACAAATTAATCTGAGTGGATAGTAATATAATGAAAGCAATCAAATTAAAAACCCAAATGCTCGTGTATATCTGTCTGTTTGTAGCGCTTTCATAACTAAGCTCATTGACCGATTGTGACAAAATATATTATTTGAACTTGTCCCATAAAATAATATAAAATTATGCCACCGCAGTAAAAGACATGAGCAGAATACTTATTGGCTATTAACTGACAGACGTCGTACTTTGTAAAATTTTGATGCAAATCATCCTATCTCTAAACTTGGATGTTACACTGAAGACAAATTCTAATCAGTAGTTTTGAAATTCACCCAGGTCGCGTAATTTTTATACATAAAGATAAAACAGCTTCCATAATACGATTCTCCGGATTCTCGAATCTGAAATTAGGCTTAACCTGATCATTTCTTTAAGCCTGGGTGGCTTTGCATAACTGTCTACCGCTTTTGTAATGAGGGAAATTTTTAACTTTACTTTTAGTTGAAGTTAACTTTCAGGTTAAAATCGCTACGGGTTTCAAAACAGTTTTAACTTTCCCTGAAACTAAGCTAGACTTCATTGAGAATGGTTTTGTTAAGGGGTAACGCTGAGAGGCTACACAGAAGTAAATAAATACATTTAATAAAAAAACGAATTCACACTAAATCCTGAATATTGACTTGACTTCGAAAATAGTCGCTTCAAACACTTGTGTTATGAACACCAGACAACAGAGGATCACAAATATAATACCCAAATTCATACATTGAACCCCAGATGCAAAACCACAAAAATCATCATATAATTATTTGTCCTGGGTGGGGATCAAGTCCACGACCTTTGGTCACAAAATAGGATCACTACCATCTGCGTCTACACCTTACATATTGATTTGACTCCAAAAAAAGTCACGCAGAGGGTCACAAATATAATACATAAATACATACATTGAACCCCAGACACAAAAAAAATACAAAAATTATCAAATAAATATTTGTCCTAGGTGGGAATCGAGTCTACGACCTATCACTACCATCTGCGTCATTGGGCCCATCAAAAGTTACAATGTTAGAAAATGTTGTATACACCACATATGCCATAAATACTATGTAGACATGCTTGTGTAGTCTTATAGAAGGTCGTAAATTTCAATGCTTGGGTATAAAACATTACGATTTTTTTACAAAACTCAATTAAAGCCGGAAGAAAATTGTTTGAAATCGATGTTAACTTTAATGAAAAAATTGAACTTCACTTTTAACAGGTTTAGAACGAGGTTTATATTAAACGTTTCACAATTTTTGTTGGACTAGACTAATAACTGAAACCGCGATTTAAAACCGTTAAAAGACTACTTTTATTATGAATAGTGAACGTGTAAATGTTAGAACATATAATTTATTGATAGAGTTTTGACCTTAAATCGCTGTGAGTAGGGAATGTATGTTTCGATTAATAAATGTATTTTCTGTCTGCACGATCAAATATTCAGATAAATCTTTTTTTTTTATATTATATAATAACGCGTATTTTAATATCTCAATAGACGTCCACCTCTTTACTTAGGTCTCCAGAGATTTTTCTAATTGGATTAATTATCTAGGATTTTCCTTATAAGTGCTAATGATTTCCATGCCGCTAACTCCCACCCTATTGCATTTCAGCTACAGTATTTATTTGGGATATACCTTCCTGTACCAGTTCTAGTACCAAAAATGTATTTTATTACACCAGATCCAAATAGCATTATTTTTAAAGCTTTTTAGTTTTTTCTTATAAAGATGTTGCGAGGAATCAACTGAAAAGTTTGATGGTTGAACTATTTATGTTACTGATTTAGTAATTTGTTACAATTAGTTAAAAAGAAACTCCGACCTTTTTACATATTCATGTTTTTCCTTGTAAACATATTACCTTATTTGGTTTATACATATATGTATTAGGTATATATACATTATGAATACACTATCTGAATCCACCAAATGTTTCTCTTTGAGGTAATGAACAAAAGATAACAACCTTCTCGAGAAAAGAAAAATTCATGTACCTTCTTCGCAAACAGTACACATGTCGTAGCTTATAGATATCAAAAATCATAGTTACCATCAAAGCACATGTAAAAAGTCTGCTGGATATAAGCCGCCCGAAAGGGGAACTTTGCCAATAATTGCCGTACTGAGCAGGCCTGGTGGCAATCGTAGAGCGTAACATCGTGACGTATATTAATGTCACGATGCAATGCTCTACCCTGCCTACCCCTACCTTTTTATTTGAGCTGCGCTATTTTGGGTGAATATTCCGCTATTACTGTGAGGTACCAGCATATTTCCGTGAGGTACTGGCAGAGTAAAAAAGTACCTCCCCCTGTACCAGGTGTCGTAAGAGGCGACTATTGTACCAGAACCGACAGATGGCGGTATATCCATGCAAAAAAGACAGCTCAAATGTACAGGGCAGTAGCTTGCCCATCGCAAAAGCTGCGCTCTGCTATTGCTAACACGCTTGCCCAGCGCGGCAATTATGGGCAACATACCCCCTTTCTTGGGGAGGCCTATGTCTAACAGTGGACATAGGCCGCTAACACGCTTCTTATAATACTTGTTACTGCGGAAGGTATTATTCTACTCCGTTGGTACCTCACGGCATAACATATATGCAAATATCTATATCTATAGTATTTATGCACTAAAAGAATACTGGCACTTTAGAAACTATGTAATCGTGTTTCTGAATGATATATTTTATTATAAAGAAGTCAAATAACGAATATACTTTTTGCTTGATGATAAACATGACTCGTATCATCACAAGATAATACAAGCGTATCACCAAATATACTGAACTGAAAATACAATGTCAAATTACCCTACTGGGTAATATGACATTGTATTTTCAGCTATTTCTATCTAGCAAGTATGCTATTTGGCGGTAGATAGAAATAGGTGAGAGTGAGGTACCGATGCAAACGACTCCCCCAGAAAGAACTAACTCCAGACAGTCATAATTAAACTGTACAGTAACTGAGATGTATATTATGTACTGTAAAGTCAATTGATAAAAATGCTGTTTTATCCGCCAAGGCTCCTCTGTTATCTGATGTCCGTAACACAAGTGCTATAAGCGATTTGTCATAGAGTCAGATACTGTATGAGATGTTGCGTGAACTTATTTTTATAATAAAAATAACTACGTAATTTATAACAGATTTATAAGTTACGGTCCTTATTTAAATTCAAATATGTTATTCGTAAGTCGGTGTTGTTGCAATAACAACGAATTATAGTCGCAAAGGACAGGCTTTCCGAAGACCCCGAATCAATCGTATAATGATTCCTCTCTTCAGCCTTTCAAACATGTGGCTCGAGCGAGCTCTAGATTGCGGTCAACAAGACGCGGCTGTGAAGAGCCTCTTCTTGGCTCCGCTGGAACGAAAACTAACGACAGAATGGAGATGACGAAAATAGATTTTGGCCTCGGAATTAGATTAGCATGACTTTTTTTCTAGTGTTCAAAAACCGCTATGAAATTACTTTTTAACGGTTTTTATAGGCGGTTAATTTAACTCTGGCTTGCTTATATTTGGGAAACCATTTTATGATAATCCAATTTTTTTTGGTAACATGAATGTTGATTAGAATTTTCAATCAATCAATCAAATCAATAAAAATCAGCGCTCTATAAATGCCAAATGCTTGCCAATCGCGTCAATGATGGGCCAAGTTAATGGGTCCACCTTTTGAGGAGGCCTATGTCCAGCAGTGGACTTCCAATAGCTGTAACGATGAGATTATAGGATTGAAATATCAATGCCGATATAATCTATACTAATATAAAGCTGAATAGCATGTCTCAAGTAGAGCTGATTTAAAAAATGTACGGAATGTTTGATAGCTTATCGACCCAGGAAACCATTAGGCGATATCACATCACTGATGGTCTAATCTCTCAAATTAATGCGGATAAAATCACTAGGCACAGCTGGTATTGAATACAAATATTTGCATTTAAAAACTAAACTACCAGGCAGATTTTATAAAAATTCTGTGGAAATGTCTAGAAATACATCTTGTCGTTAGAAAATAACTTGTATTTAGAATTTTCTTTTTAAGGGTGTTTTTCTTTCCACTACTCCATCTGAATTAACTGTATTAAGTCCCACGGGAACTATTTTGAGTTTAAAAATAGCTTTTATCTAACCACAGGGTTCAAGTTATCCTGACCGATGTCAATATAATCAATCAATGAATCAATGAAAACAACTTTAATATATAGAAGAATTACGTAATTATAAATTCTAAATGTTACATACATGTTTCATTTGATTCATTGTCACGTTACAAAAATCTCATACAGATTGTAACTATTATGTATATATAGCTTAATTTAAATTTTTAAATACATACATAGATATATGACTTTTATGATCCATTGGGTCATCAGGGTCGCCTGTTTCACCAATACTTATGAATATAACCATTTTTTTAAATACTGATGTTATTATTATTATTATTTTTTATTATTTTATTGCTAGTAATAAGCCTTCTTGAATAAAGTTTGTTTTGTGTTTAACTTTTGAGTATACATACTCACTTTTATTTCCATTTAGGGTAAGAAGAGACTATATATTTATTAGTTTTGATTGTAGCAAACTTTTATTGCTCAATAATCATTATTTTATTATCGTATATACGACCGCAAAACTTAGGCCGCACAAAACCACTTTTAAAAAGGTATCTAATTTATTCAGTATATATCCTTGGATGGTTTTTACTTAGTATTTTAATAACCTTAAAAAAGTCTTATTAATCACATTTATACTTAAAATAAATATATTTTAGGAATTTATATGAATAAGTGCATGGAATATTTACTCTTTATTCAAGTTTTCTTTCTAAGTTCTGAAAGAAAACTAGCCAGTATGATATTTGATATGCGTACCAAGAATTACAAAAAGTATAACACAACCAAACAATAAAATATTTTTAAATAGAACACAAAATTAATTCTGACCACAAAACAAAAAACAAAACTTAAAGTACATTTACTTATAGCGTGTAGTGTCTGAGAAGTAAAAATACCGAAGTCTACATAGTCGCTCGGACATCAACAACGATTTAATCTCAAAAATCCTGTGTTAGAAAAGCGATGAACAACTGAAGGTAAATTCTTAACCAGACTCGTTATGGCATGAAATAATATTAGCAAATTAATACACAACTTTGTTTAGTTTAGTATATATATATATTTGTGTTTGCCTAAATCATTATAGATTAAAACAATTTTATAATTATAACTTAAACCTAAAAGACTTGTCTTAAAACTAACTTAATTATGGGAATTTGCTACAAAACAAATAGGTATAGGTAAAAACAATGGAATAACAACTTACCACCACAAAAAGAATCACTAGGCACTACCACCCTCACTTCACACACACTTTCTACTTTCGCTACGAAGTTTTGTAGCTGGTGCGCTACGAGCGTGTACTACGCTACGCGACCTGACTATGACTGCCGTAGCTTTGCGCACGTACCGGCTCTAAAGAAGCAAAGCGTATGGTACCGAGGCAGTAACTTTAGGTTACTTTTGTAGCAGCTAAATCACAATAAATTAAATATTCATATTGAAACGACTACATTTATCAGCGATCTTCAAAATAATTTCAGTGCCTACTTGTTAAAATTTGCGTCTGTTTGTAATTCCAAATTAACAGCGTTTTACTAAATGCATATGTAAGTATATACGGTAGATACACAAAAAGTAACTACTACTGTTTTTGTTTGCTTCCTGTGTGTATGCCTTTTTGTTGCGGCTAATCTCCTAAACAGCTGGACTGATATTAACGTGTCTTGCATTTACAGACAGTTTATGTTGTAAGAAGTAACTTAACCTACTTACACAATTAATTACTTTCATGTGAACGGTAATTACGCGAGTTTAAACTGCGGGGTGTGTGGTTTGTAATAATAATAAGAAAACTTTTTAATGAAATAAGTGCCCGACCATGATCCAACACTAAATTATCAACGTGCCCAAAAAAAAAGATATATGAGTTTCTGCGTAATTTGTTTTATGATTAGATAAAATCGCGAATGTACGCACAAGACATTTTTATAGTGTACAGATAATTAAAAAAATATTCTTGGGAATATCCATCCATTGTTGTTAGAATATTTAAAAATGTTAAGTATGAGATAAGAAGAGATTTTTGATCATTTGATCAAAAATATTTTAGTTGCAGTATATAAGTTTTTTTTTTATATTCATATTTTCAATTGGTATGATAATTATAGCTTTTACTATTTTACATGTTTATTTAGCCATGTTTGAGATGATCGCTAATTTCTTTAAAATATGTGAAAATGGCGTTGAGTGGTTTAAGTATGGACTTGACACTTCATAATGTTATTAGCACCATCTGCTAGCATTATGTGCAGATTAGAACTAAGTCGTGTCACATACTCATAGACTTTTTGTAAACTGGCTATTTTTAATTCTGGATATTGAATTTAATGAAAATTTTATACACAATTTTTTTATACACAGGTGGGGGATGGGCAGCAGCGTCCCCGTCGTGAAAGCTGTAATTTGCAATTGCCAACACGCTTGCCCAGCGCTGAAATTGTGAGTAAAGCTCCCTTCTTTTTTGGGAAGGCCAATGTCTAGCAATGGACTTCCAATGGCCGATACGATGTTGGTAAGGTAACCACAATATGCATAACGGGTATAAGCTATAAAGAAAAAAAAACGAGTAATACTTTTTAACATGAAAAACTAAAAAAGTCTTAGTAAAACATAAACAATCAAAATTAAAGTTTTGCTTATGCACCAAAGACAAGCTACTCTTTTTTTAGAATAGATGGAAATTTGGGAAGGCTTTGAGCATTCGTATGGATGGATAGATGAATGGATGGATGGTAGATAGATCCTATGTGCGTCGTTGGTCGGATTAAGGAAATATTGGAGTTTGTTCTAAATCTAGATTTTAATTATGTATTTAAGTATTATATTTGTGATTCTTCTCTTTTTTGATGTCTGTTATACATGTATTTTAAGAGATAGGTTGCTTAAACTACTCGTACCAATTAAGTCAGCGTTAGGTCAATGTAAAAGATGTGTGAATTTATAATTATTATGGTATAATAATTACACCTGTTTGATTTTATATAGTGTATGAATCATTAATAATTGAGTTATCATAAAACAACATTTATAATTTTAGGTACTACAGGTATTAAAGGAACGAAGAATGAAGGATGTTGAATGTTGTTCGTTTGAAAAGGCTGTTGACAGTTTCAATGATTTTAAATTTCAATTCAATAAACATAAAAGCTATTGGCCATTGAATAGTTTCAGGCAACAAAGCGTATTGAACGTTCCACAAAGTAGGTGCCACTCCAACCAAACATTGTATTGTCGACTGGACTGCGTAATGTATTGTGTCCACTTATAAATAAATGGCGAAACTTTATTTCCTTATCGCCGAATCTTTATAGTTTTATATTACGTAATACGTTTGCCAATTGTTAGGCGATTTGTGGATGTCGCTAGCAGTTTGGTTTTATGTCTTACCGGAGAAAATAATGGGTTCATTTGTATCACTGCGATTGTTTGTAACTTATTTAATTTAATTTTTTTAAGTGTTATTAAATAAAGCCTTTAAATGTTCTCGAATGTAATTAGATCAACCGAAAAATGTGCAAATAAAGGCTATTAATAGTTATAATCTATAGGTTAAAGTTTTGGAATGGAGAGTACGTGCCGCCAAGCGCAGCGTGGGACGCCCACCCACAAGGCGGACAGGCGATCTTCCTAAACCGCAGGATCGCGCTGGGTGCAGGTCACATACAACCTTTCTTATTGAAAATCAGTTGGGGAGCCCTATGTCCAGCAGTGGACGTCCTACGCCTGATATGATAATAACGCTGATTAATAAAATTGAACGTTAATACAATTTTGTATTTTTCTCATGTCTAATACATGTATAGAACACGATTTTATGACGGCTCAACTGGCACAGACAGTCATCCCATCTTGCACGCCAAAAGTTGTGGGTTTGATAACAAGGAGTATTTTCATGATTAATAGTTTGTTAACCACAGCTTATTGAATTTTACAAAATTTAAAATTTCTGAGTTGTTTTCTTTACTTTCTACCTAACCTATCCGACCATTTGGAATCATGTATCAGTAAAATTAATTTCATTTTAAATAAAGTATAACTAATTGGATGTTCGTTTTACGCTCATTTTATATACAGATTCAGTTATTTGTACGTATATTGTACAAAAATTGTTTGTATTTGATATATGTGTATACGCACATACATAACGCACGTAACTTTCTCAATATCAGCCTGAAAAGTTATATACAAAGTTATTGTAGTTTTTATATAAAATATTTAATATATACAAAGTTTTTGTAACGTTGTTTCTCTGGGATGTCCTTTTAAACTAGTGAAACGAATAAAATGATGTTCAGTGTGTAGTTTGAAAAGCATTATTATGATTTTATTCCCAATCTCTTTAATATTATAAACTCACGGGAACCTACTGGATCAATGATATACAATTTTGTACTATGTACCCGGACGATGTTGAGGCGAGCGGCTTGTATTATATACAAGCACAGCGTTTTATTCGCGTCAAGTTGAGGAATTTTCATACTATAATTTGCACTCCCCGTTTTCGATAAAATATTTTACACGTGTTTCTTGACTTTAATGAAGAATCTTTTGACTGAATTTCATTCGAATTACTTTCGAAACAGCAAAGTTTCATACTAAATTTTCACCCCCGTTTTACCCTTTTAAGGGTTGGATTTATAAATATATTTACAAATATTTTTTACAAGAGAAATCTCTGTGCAAAATGTCAATTTCTTACTCTTATAGTTAAGGTGCTTCGTTAATAGTATATTCTTCAAGCCAGTTCGTCAGTCAGCTTCTTTTATATATATATATATATATATAAAAGATTTTATATATATTTGTATTTGTCCTGTATCTGGGTGTCAAAAATATATATTTAAGTATTGTATTTGTGATTCCTCTATTGTCTGATGTCCGTAATACAAATGCTTTAAACGATTTATCACAGAGTCAGCTTAATGTATGCAATGTTGTGTGAATACAAAAACACATATTTAGCGAAAATAGACCTGTTTCGTGATTCCCATTCTAGACTAGAATTGTGATGTAGCATTAAACATAGACAGATAACAATAAATGAAATGGCTAGTTCTTAGTTAAATTACGATTAAAGTCAATAACGATCATCTTTTATTTATCCAAAATTTAGTATTTTTGAGGTTGCATTATAATAACTGTCTAATCTTGTATACTGTATCTGTCTAACATAGAATAAAATATCAGTAAACCTGATATTTTATAAGCACACACTATAAAAAATGTTTTTAAATAGTATTTTTAAATACAAAAATAATTAAAGTTATGTAGGATTCGATTAAGTTACCTCATAACCCCTATAACTTTTAAAATTATAATTAAAATGTAGCCTCAAATATCATCCAACTCAACAACTGTTCAGTAAATGGTATTACAATCTGTACCTACGACAGTAATTTTTTTTTGACTAGGTCAATAAACAAGCATACAGTCCGCGTGATAGTAAGCGTAACTACATAAGGAAATAACTAGCACATGACCAACCATGTGACTTGAAGATATTATGTAACATTACCCAGTAATTTCAATGCTTTTCTCAGCCCTCAAACCAGAACAAAGTTATTCGAACACTGCTATTTGACGGTAGGAATAGGTAAGCGTAAGGTACCCACGTAGACGTCTTTTGTGAATGAATTCTACTTATAAAAATCCAATGGTCATTAAGTTTGCTTAAACATAATCGTGACAACACAAGACGTGTGTAATTTATCGAAACACGGAAACGTGACGTGCTCGGTGCCCGACGCTGAGTGAAATAGTCTCCTCACGTGTATCCGTAATGTTCGGGGCGGCCTGGCCCGGCTCAAATTACGTTCGTTATCTAGAACTTGTTCTTGGCCACGTCTTTGCAGTGATTATTAAAATAGTAATGGACAAATATAGACATGATCAGCCAAACAAATGTTGTATGGACCTAATCAACAACATAGAAATCTCTTACAATTGGCTTTCTGAACCTATTCAAAATAGCCCAACGAGTTATGGAGAGGGTAATGCTCTTTTTACGTGAATCAGGATATAAGAAATCTATAACAGAATATAAGTTACTGATATAGCCCGGTGGATTAGTACGTGAAAGACCGATGGCCAGTAAAGTCATAAGTTACTGGAGCCCACGTGCTGGTAAGCGTATGTAGGGCATTCTTATACAAGTTGGCCAATTAAAATCTTACTAAAACCCAGTGTAGCGCTAGGCGTACACCTGAGCAACGATGTAATTTTATTGAGATTCTTGTAATTTATCTATCTTCGAGTTTAGCATTAATTTACCTCTTATCAGTATCATTTGCTTTGTCCTTTATTATCAGCAATTCATAATATATCAACATCTGGAACACTGGTCTTTATTCTGGTTACTTAAAGAATACACTGGGCGGACAAAGGGAATTGTTTGTTTATTTAAGAACTATAAATGCAGACAAGGTCAACTGCTTAACATACTTTCCAAATAAAATTGAACCATCCATTCCAGCACTAAACATTATAAAATTGGTTGATCGCTACGCCATGAGCTTCTCATTTTGTCATCATTATCATCTTAGAAGGACGTCCATTGTTGAATATAGGCCTTACTAAGGAGGATATTTATCTACAATTGCCACGCTGGATAGACGTGGTGGTAGCTCCGCGACGGTATTGCTACTGCTCATTCTCATCATCATCATATTGGCCATTTACAGTCCACTGATGGACATAGGCCTTCCCAAGAAAGGGGGAATTTTTCTCATAATTTCCGCGCTGGGTAAGCGTGTTGGCAATCGCAGAGCGCAGTTTTTGCGACGGGGATGCTGCTACCCACAGTACAGCTCAAATACACAGGCGGGGGCCCTGTGCATTTGAGTTGCACTGTTTTGGATGGACATACCGCCATTTTTTGGTTCTGGTACCTTAGTCGCCTCTTACGACACCTGGTACAGGGAGAGGTACTATTCTTCTCTGCCCGCGGCTTCGTTTATAAAAATAATTTATTTAAATTCTATTTGTGTATATTTGGGATTGGGTGCTTTTCTCGAAATAACATCTGGTATATGTAGGGATATATTTTCTATTATAAGTCTTAACAGTTGGTAGAATATAAGAATGTCTTTAGTGCATAAATGCGTTTCAGGAAAATTAAGCATGATTAAAAAGAATTGAATCGACTATATAATGGAGATCTGTATTGTAAAAACATTGATAAGGTATAAATATCCTCAAAAACTATTGAAGGCTCAACGTTGTTAACATATTTATAAATACGGATTTTCTTTTTAAATTGGCAGCATTATCATGAAATTTTTAATCTTGTCATACTCGCCATGTTAGATTTGAGTAACGCAGCTTAGGATGGATATATATATTTTTCACACACACTTAAAGCACTTGTGTTATGGACATCAGACAATGAAGGAATCACAAATATAATACTTAAATATCATTATATAGATATTTGTCTTTGGTGGGGATCGAACCCACGACCACCATCTGCGTTATTGGGCTCGTAAATTGATATGAATATATAAAGTAAATATGATATATAGGACCATGTGTCGGTTTTGGTAGCCATTTATTTTTGTATAATATACCTACCTATGAAAATAAAATATACCTACAACTGGTACCTACGAGTAGATTGTATAATTTTTTTTCAGTGATCTCATATTATATTTTATCTTTTATAAAAATTACAACTAAATGACAAGAATTTGAACGATTTTGCAACATCCTCACATATTTATCTCCAAACTTAACTCTGAAATAATTCGATACGTCCTTCAAAACGTCGACAGTTAGCCCTCCACTATATCTTTGTGAAAAGGTCGTAATTTCGAAAGGAAAGCCACTTGATATATGTTTCTTTTTTATTCAATTCTGACCCTTACGGCTGTCGAGATAAGGAAATCCGCTAGTGGCACTTTTTCTTACTAATCCGGACGTGATAGGTAGGGTTTAGGTTGATCCGGACACCTTTTGTTCCGGATGCCGGGTCTTCCGGTTTTTCACTAGACACGGAAAAGTAGCTTAGTGACGATATGTCCGGAAGGCTTAATTTTGAAGGCCTCTTAGTGTCACATGGTAACAGGTACCTTATTTTTTATCTACTTTTAATACACAGACTTAAATTAATAGTTTGAAGGATCCTTTGTAGATACACTTAACTGAAATATTTATTTTTGAGGTCATAACATCAACTATAAGCCGTCTTAAGATATAATTTTGTATAATTTTTGCCTAAACAAACTAGCATTTTATCATCATCATCATACCAGCCATTGGAAGTTCACTGCTGGACATAGGCCTCCCCAAGATAGGGGGAATCTTGCCCATAATTGTCGCGCTGGGCAAGCATGTTTGCAATCACAGAGCACAGCTTACGCTACGGGGATGCTGCTACCCATTCCGTGCATTTATTTGTCCTGTGCATATGTGTCGAATAAGCACATGTGTTATAGATGGCAGACGACAGAGGAATCACAAATATAATACTTAAATACATATAATTAGCAGCCAAATACAGAAAAAATACAAACATCATCAAATAAATATTTATCCTTGGGGGGAATCGAACTCATGACCGTTGGCGCACAAGCTGGTAACACTATCATCTGCGCCAACGGGCTCGTCGAATGACGTTGAAAATAAAAAAAAATCACATGACGTTTAATTTCAAGCTTAAATGATTCGTGTTAAGAATATCAAGCAACAGAGGCATTATTTCAATTGATTTTTTTTCTTTATAAATAAAAAAATATTTCACTTCTTTTCAAATCTACCTTTTCCTACAAAATAAGTATTATCACTTATATTTTTACTATACAATATTATGTATACAAAGCTCCGTTAGATATTTTGCGTAAAAATGTATTACCAAAATAGACACCGCATTAACACTAGCAATCCATTAACACTGGGAACTAAGCTCGTATACAGAACTTAAAAGCCCAACTTCACACACCCAGAATTCTGTATAAAAAACACGACAAAACCAACTAGAAGTAAACCGGCCCATTCAACATCTCGACGCAAGAAAAATATCTTCGTAAGAGGAAAGAAGTAAGTTTGTGTACCCGTAAAAATTAAATTAGGTGGATGTTGTTTTTGCAGTGAAAGGAGGTGAGTGGCCCTAAGGGCTCCGAACCTTTTGCCGGGATCTGCAAATACTTTGTACTCTGGTTATTTGATGGTATCCTTACATCCGAGGAAAACTGAGTTAACAGGTTCCTTGTCCTGTACGACATTGAATTGTGTTTGCGTTGCGAAAATTCGCACGTAATTTTGTGGTTTTCTTTATTGACAAATCTGTTGAGCAGTGAAATAAAAAATGCTATTTTATGTGGTTTCTTACAATCGTAAACAATAACGACGGCGTCTAAAAACAGATTCTTTGCCGAATCCATATTTAAAAGTTAATTGAAAAACAGATTTTGTCTACATAGTTATTCTTAACTTACTTAACTTAACGTTATCTGATTATTATTAATCAGATAATGTTAAGTTTTTTTCACTCTTTTAACAAATTATGCTTGTTACTGAATTCTTTACGTTCTCGGATTTAATGTTTTAATTTTATAATCATAAATTTACACACTAAACAGTTTAAACACTAAGCATGTCGTATGAACTGTTTTCGCTGCACACCTGCACGACCGTTTATTTTCTAGACATGGCAGCACTTCTACATCTTCTTCTTCTTCTGTTTACCTATAAGTTGAAACTGAGATGAGTGGAAAATTATTCAAAGTTTTTCTTTGTTTTCCTAAAGTGATCTTCTTGGTGCATAAGAATATTAACGCTGAATAAAAAGTATCATTATTTCTATTCTATGTCACGATTGATTTCGTATTCCAATTCGCACACTTGAACTCTGCCACATACATTTACAGCACATGTCGAAATTTAGTTCGTTTCACTTCTATGTTCAATGAAGCGGCGCCACCTTCTATGCACAATTAAATAATTGGGAACTGCGTTAAATGTTCTTTAGTGAATGTGAACGCAGAACTGTTTACCTGGTAACGTTGGAACAGATGTCAAAATAGTTTGATATTAGTTTCGCCTCATCGAACCGAAGTAATACACGATCGATACCAGACCCTCTACACAGACATTTGTTTTCACACAGCTATTTTTAACAATGTGCCTTGTTTTATATATGTTGACATTTATTGTACGGTACACACGGGCAATCATCTTTATCTATAAAAATTACGTGTCACGGTGTTTGTTCAAAATGGACTTATAGATAACTGAACTGATTTTAATGATTTCGCTTAACTTTCAGTTTGACCCAACTTAAGAGATATTTATTGAAGATAGATTACGTGTTAGCATATCTACCTAACAGACGATCTGTTAGGTTAGCTAGTAAAGTTATTTCCTCCGATAATGTCGACTTGACATGAGACTCCTTATATATAAATATATATTAGTTATATATTATAATTATATTAGCAAGTTTAGATGTATCATATCAGATCAGCTTGTACCGTGTGGTACTCGTAGAGTAGTATAGTACCTCCTCCTGTACCAGGTGTCGTGAGAGAACCAGAACTAATAGATGGCGGTATATCCCCCGATTAAAGTGTAGCTTAAATGCACAGGGTGGGGACGGGCAGCTGTATCCCTGTAAAGCTGCGCTCTGCGACAATTTGCTTACCCAGTGCGGCAATTATGGGCAGAATTCCCCCTTGTTTGGGC
Organism: Heortia vitessoides; assembly: GCA_020976665.1. Classification (NCBI taxonomy): domain Eukaryota; kingdom Metazoa; phylum Arthropoda; class Insecta; order Lepidoptera; family Crambidae; genus Heortia; species Heortia vitessoides. The sequence continues at coordinate 15,753,227 of JACJUM010003085.1, forward strand.
TTATGTCCAACAGTGAACTTCCAATGGTTGATATGATGATGACACTACCTATTGGTCATCTAGTGTTGGATATAGGCATACCCAAAACATTTTTACAAGGAACGGTTGTATGCGACTTAGATACAGCGTAATCTTGCGATTTTTTCTATCATAGGGAGGCATATGTCCAACAGTGGACTTTAGATGGCTGTGTATTTTATCCTGCGTCATATTCGCTATCGGTCCCGCTTCTTCTTTGTACTTCTCTCAAATTTGCTTTTAAATATTTGAGAAGGATTTAATGTCCTAAACAATTGCTTTTAGTCTTTTATTACATGTTACATAGTATTAAACTTAAAAAAAGAAATCTTATAAAAGGAAGTATCAATAAAAAGCAATTCTAATTCATATAAAGTCGCATCAATAAAATAACTTGATTTAAATGAAATTCCATCCTTCTGAAAATCGTTCTCAGTAAAAATATTTATCAAACTGTTTGATGTTATTCTTTATTTGCCATAATCCTAAAACGTCGTGTGTTCGCAAATCTAAAAATGCTTTCGTACCTTGTAAATATTTTCCAATATTATTGCATATTCCATTTCCACCTGAGAGCGTTTGAGCAAGATTTGTTGACATGTTACGCTTGGTTATATATTTTACGGCGCTGCTGTCAGAAGGGTCGTGGGTTCGACACTAGCACGTTAACACTATTGCTGTGGGCTTTGTCAGAGTTCTTTAACATAGTTTGAAACCTAATTTTATAATATTTAAATTGACACAACATTTTATACTTTGACCTGACTCCGAGTAGGTAGCTTAAAGCACTTGTGTTATGGATATTAGATTACAGAAGAATTATATATATAATACTTATATACATATAAATAACACCCAGACAGAATAAATGCAAATATTCAGCATATAAATATTTGTCTTGTGTGGGGACTGAACCTATGGCCCTCGGCGCACAATATAAGGGGTCCCTAGATCTGCACCGTAGTTCTATCAAATATAAATATTACTTCTCTCTGTATGAATTAGCAAAGTTGTATTAGAAGTAACCGATGGTGGTTTATCTAACCGAAAAAGCATGTCTCAGGTTAAATAAGGCAGAAATTGGCAAAGCATCTTCATCGCTAAGCTACGCTCTGCGATTACCACCACGCTTGCCCAGCCTGTCCATTATGGACAACATACTCCCTGATAACTGGAGGATATCCTTCTCTAACAATGGACATCTCCCAAATTCTTTATTTAGTCGTATAAAGAACGTAACCTACCTATAGATAATTATAAAGAAGTGGAATAATTCAAAAATCACTTTAACGAAACATACGAGTACTAATTAAATTAAAAGAAAACGAACAAACGATAAAATAAAAAGTTTCTTAACTTTTTCGCAGATTGACTAGGAGCGCCCTGAAACTCCAGTTCACATATTTTAAAAATAAGAAATGAGCTTGTTAGGCCTCTTCAAGATTGATCCTATTATTATTTATATATTCCTATAATATATACTTATTTATTAAATTTACAATTTCTGCTTTAAAACAAATTTTATTTTTCTTTTTTTATTTAAAACATCTATACTATATCTTAATGTTGCCGAGAGATACACTCGTCTAATTAAAATATTTAAATTTCTGTCACTTTTTCAAAGTATACCCACATCTAAGAGATGATAATAAACTGAAAGCCAAGTCAAGAAAAATATAGCCTATAAATTTTTTATAAAGTTTTAAGCTTCTGCATTACTTATTTCTTTTACGTCACATTCAGATTTTGAAGAGGCAGGGAAATTACTTACCTTTAAGTCCTAGTGACTTGGAACCTTCTTTTACGACTATTGGAAACGCGCTATCGATATATTTGTAATATTACGAGCGTCATATATCTGTGACGCTTACTATCTAGTGGATGTAAGCTCTATGCTGGTTAGTTTACGAGGTTTAATAAAAAAACAAAGACAATATTTCCCTTGACTAACTGAATAAAGATTTGGTCTCGTTTATTGCCAGAAATTCGTCTTGACGAAAATAAAGTGCAGAGAATCTATTACAAGATCTCCGTCTTTGCATTTTATCAAGTACCTAGCAAACATTTTCGAAAAGGTGTTGGCTCAACTCAATATTTACCTCCCAATTGTATTTCGTAAAACAAGAGCGGCAGTTTATTGTTCTCTGAGGAATTTTTTCTCTTTTCCCGCACGACCTACATGTCCATTTTCATTATTTGTTACGATGGATTATCCTGACACTTGTGATGTAGGAGAATTTTAGTTCGGACGGGAGTAAAGTTACTCTTGTATACTTAGAAAAGTTTTTTGAGGCACCCTTGAATTTCTCTTGATATTAAAATAAAAAAACAAATCCAAAGTTTTTTAATATGTCAACAATTGTTAACTTCTAGTTTAACTTTGGAATTTATAGTCATAAAATTCGTTCTAGAAATTTACAAATAAAGTCACTTTATGAATAATTAAATTTTAATTGTCAAATCTATTAGACTTGTCGTTACTAGCGCCACCTACAAAGATAGCATCGATTCAGGCTTAGTTAAATAAATAACTTGTGAGTAAAAGTGTAATTACCAAAGTAGAGTCAGCCCACTTAGGGTAATTAATTCAATTTGAAACTGTAATAAAAATAAATAACTGCTAACAGATTATAAAGTTTGTGAAATAACAGGGTTTGAATGTCATGTATAATTAATTCTTTCAGACTTTTTAACCTTTGTACTTCAATTTTTACTTATAAATGGATCTAAGTTTGATATGTTCTAAATTTTAATAATAACTTCCTATTAAATAGTAAAGCAGTTTAGTAAGAAAATTCATCTTACTTTATGCTTTTAGGATCGTCTCAAATATATATTTCGAATAACTGTACAATAACTTGAGAAAAAATATTATTTTTATTAAAACCTAGGAGGATTCAGGAATATACTATATTTTCCTAGACTTAGATTCATGTGCACTGTGATACAAAGGCCAAGAGTAGTAATAGTGCCACTGAATAAAGCTTAGAATCTGCGGCCCATCCCGTCTTTGTAGGAAAGCCCATAAAGCCTACTTTTTTTCTATCTTAGTGTCACAGAAGCATGTGCAAGGTTTTAAAACTCTCAGTCGAATGTATAATATTAATTTAACTTAGTATGGATTTTTATTTATAGATTATACATATTAAATATCTACTCTTTTAAATAGAACTTAATGATAAAGTCACACTAACGAGTTTCTAATTTTTTTAAATTTTATATTAATTGGATCTTAATTTTATATTAATTTTATTAAAATATGCTTATTATATGAAAAACTATGAAAAAAAATATATGACACCAATATATATCATCAGCCATTCTCTTCATTCAGGAAGTCTCCCCAAGAAAGGGAAAATTTTGCCTATAATTGCCGCCCTGGGTAAGCGTATTGGCAATAGAAGAGCGCAGCTGTTGCGATTAAGATACTGCTGCCCATCCCCGCTCTGTGCATTTGAGCTACACTGATTCGGATGGATATATAGCCGTCTATCAGTTCTGGTACCTAAGTCGCCTCTTACGACACCTGATACAGAAGTAGGTACTATTCTACTCTGCCGGTACCTCACGGCTTATGTATAATGCGAGTATATTTAGTATAAATATCATAATACCAATATAAATAGCTTATGTGCTAAATATTAAGGAAATATAATTATACATTAATAAATACTTCTGTCTGTTTATTGCTTTCACAACATTACCAGTGAGCGGAATTTCGTATAAGTAAATTTTCCTACCTTCGTGGAAAAAGGTAATCTCAACTTACTACAAAACCATGAAATACTATATATAGGCGTTCAACAAACCAGTTTGATATTGCTGCTATAATCAAATATGGTTTGATGAAAAATAAGAAATACAAAAGACAAATCTGGAAGAATATTTAGAACGCTGTTTGTATTTATACGTAAGCACCCAAAACAATCCGAAGCTCCAATAATGTTGGGTAAATAGAAATAAATTTATTCATTAAATTCATCTGCGGGCTCATATGTCTGATGCGTAAAATTGTACTTCATATTTTTTCTATATATTACACTCGTGTATACAGCCTTTTAATATTATATGTCCCTAAAGATTTAAATACATATAACATTGATAGGAGAGGGATAAAGTTTTGTAGGCTCACTTATTTATTTCCGGTCTGTTATTATTATGTGTTTCTAACTCTAATCTAAAGCAAACAAATAGTTTAGACAATAGTAAAAAAATTAGGTAGTTCCCTAAGATCTTTAAGCACATTTGTATAGTCCGCTCACAAAGATACCAGAACCAACAGATGGCGGTACATCCATCTGAGACAGTGAAGCTCAAATGCACAGGGAGGACAAGGGCAGCAGCATCCCCGTCGCGAAAGCTGTGCTTTGTGATTTTCACCACGCTTGCCTAATGTGGCAATTATGGGCAATATTCCCCCGTTCTAGGGGAGGCCTATGTCCAGTAATGGACTTCCAATAGCTGTATTAGTTGTTATTAGCTAGTAGTCGCCCAGTCATTGAAATTCGACCATATTTCTTTTAATTATGAAAAAACACTTCAATCATTTCCTTTAAAGTCAATAGACAAGTATTGTTTACTTCATTTATGCATATTATTTTCTTACATTTACGCGGTTACAAATCATAATGAAACGTTTTACATTTTTTCTTCGACATATCAGTAACCTTTCTCAACATTTTCATTAAATGAAGTATGTCAATGTGTCATTAACAGTAGTAAATGCGATGATTATTTTATAGAATTTAATGTAGTTTTAGTGCCTTTTGGCTTTATGCAATTCTTCTTTATATTACCTATCTTTTATGGTGTCAAATTTTACGTTTATCCGTTTTTCAATGATTTCGCTACACGTAAAACATATCAATGAGAGTACGAGAGATCCTATTATCTCTAAAAACTACAAAATGGGGTAGTTATTTATAGTAAATAATAAATATAGTCAATTATTATGATTTCAAATAACAGGTTTATTTGCAAAAGATACCGCTCACAGAAACATCAAACTAACTTAACAAACAAAAACAACAAACTAGAATCCGAAAAAGAATTAATGTGTACCACAGTGAAACAAATAGGCCTAGTGTGTGTGCTCAGGGACTAGACATTTGATATTCCGCTATCGCCTTAAGAAATAAAACAAGTAGACCCGGATTATCAATTGGTTTGTTATGACTGACAAGAATATAGGACTTATATGGTATTTTTATTTTAAGAATGTTAAAAACGGTTGCCGTAAGGTAACTGAAATGCGAAAGAACCGCGTCTTAAAGCCCTTAAAAAAGTATTTTTATTATATGATATGAACGTGTAGATGTTAGAAAAGTTTTAAAGATGTAATTAAAAATAAAATAAACTTTTAGTTATAAAAATAAGAGGTTTAAGTACAGCGTGTTATAGGAGCTAGTTTATATATATATGTATACATTTTGATCTTCAAGACTGTTTGTCTTTCAGCGTTGTGGCAAAATTATTTATACCTATATATATGTGATTCCTTATATATTTACATTTCGTTGCGGCCTCAGCTCGATCATGAAACGTCGCTGCGTTGACAGCTCAACTCCAGTCAGGCGAGGAATTGTATAATTAAGTTTCAGAATATGTCAACCAATTAATAACACGTGTTCCTTGAAAGATGAAACATTTAGCTTGACGTGGAAAATTTGCGAATGTCGTCAACAAACTTAACAGGTTTACTCCGTTTAGGTTGAAGTTACGTGGTGTTTTGACATGTTTTGACTTGAACACGGGCGGATTATGTGCGTTTTATATACCCACCCTTTAGTTTACTATTATTTTTTATTATTATTTTGTTAGACCAAGTAGACAGGCAAGCGTACAGTCCACATTATAAGCTCTACCACAACTTATAGACGCTCATAATACCACAAGGATATTACTAGCGACTTGCTGACCTCGTGACTTGAAGATATTTTAATACATTTCTCAGTAAATTCACATCCACTCTCACCCTTCAAACTACAATATAGCGATGCGAAACAAATTCGTATTATGTATATTTTTAAAGTAAACCTAGTACCTTTCCCTATTTTATTAAGCGATTTAATATTTGTTAAACTTTCTATATACATTTAAACATAATTCATCATATTGGCGTGTTGGTAATCGCAGAGCGTAGCTTCACTACCGGAATGCTGCTGCCCATCCCCGCCCAGTTGCATTTGAGCAACGTCGTTTCAGATGGATAATATCTGGCTGTTTTGGAACCTCAGTGTTCTGTCACGACTGATGAAATAATAGTCTACTCTGCCGGTATCTCACAGAATTTAGATAAGTTATATGCAGCTTTTACTTGGATTTCCCACTTTTCTAATAACATCACCTACACATCTCGTTTTGAGGCTAGAATTGACATATCAACGTTTAAAAGTAGTCTGCATTGATATATCAGATTCAGCAGTGATGGCATCGCTATGCCCCGGTTTGAAGGTGAGTGGGGCAGTTAAATTACTGGGTCACATTACCCGTAATATCTTTAAGTCACTAAGTTGGCCACGCGCTAGTGATATCCTTGTGATGATACAAGCGTCTTTAGGCTTTGGCGACGCTCAGTATCACGCGAATTGTATGTTTGTTTGCGACTTGTTATTTAAGTAATTAAAAAGTCTAGAAATTTACGCTTTAAATGTTTAAGGTATAGTATACTTTAAAGTTTTACAATCCAGTATAATCCATACGTATAAGACAAACCTTATTCCAGAGTTATTGCCTCTTTCTCCAAAATACAAGATTTTGTTGCCATTTCCCAAATATCAAAACCCTACGCAAGGTTCAGTTGGTATTGATGTCGATTTGATTGATAGATATTTTTCTAATGTTGGTCAAAGGTTTCAAGCAAAACATGACTAAACGCTTCCTTTGAGATCAAATTACTTGACGTTTGAGAAACAAAACTTAAAAAGGAACTTGAACTTTAAAAGGTTTTCCGTCAAACAAATTGAGAACAATAAACGGCTTCTCGGAAGGCTGTAATTACATCTGGTACAGAACCAAAATATTTTTTGCGGCCTGATATTTGTTATCCTTATACAAACTAGACCTCACAAAAATGTAACCCTTTTTAAACGTATATTTAAGACTAGTTATAAAATGCAGGACGTTTATTTAAAACTAATGGCCCGCTTCAACTTCGTCTGGGTACATATTTATTATCTTCTGAACAGCCATTGGATGTCCACTGCTGGATATAGGCGTTCCCAAGGTAGGGTGAATTTTGCCCATAAATACTACTGGGTAAGACGGTTGGCAATCGCAGATGCTGCTGTCCAACACCGCCCTATGTATTTGTGATGTACTGTTTCGAATGGACATACCACCATCTGTCTGTCTATGTATGGGTACATCTTCCTTACTTCTAATAATAAAAGCGCAAAATTTGTAAGTATGTATATCACAGCGCGTTGTGATATGTTTTCAACTCTTTCGCACAAAATTCCTGACACAGATTTATACACTTATAAAGATTTATCCAAAATATAACGAAAAATGGTTGTTTGCGCCTAACCTCTGTCGGGTCAGCAATATAAAAAAAGATACATTTGTACATTTTTACAAACTTCAGCCTTTAGTTTATAGTTAATCTACAAACAATTTGAAAATAATGTACAAATATAGTGTTAAGAGTTGTTTGCGCAAACCAAGCGCCTGCCAAGTTACATTCGCAAATCTGCTTATCATTGTGATGTGTCAGATATGCAAACAGGAACGAAAAGCTTTTCTTTATATAAAATTAAGAATATTTAGGATCTCAAAGGCTGCTGAGGCACCAGAACAGTCCTAAATACGACCTAACCGCAGAAGTAAATTTGATGAATTGTGATATGTATATTGATTGATGGAAGCTTGAAGATAATAGGTTTTTTGTTATTTGCAAAAAAAACATATGCAATAATACTCATATACCAGAATATAATACCGTAAAATATCTGTGACATATTAGTATTTCCTCGAACATTAGATTCCTTAATGATTTCAGTATTATACTTATTGTAAGTTTTATTAACTGCAAAAATATTTTTGGCACTTCCACGGCCGTTACCGCGTTACGCTCACAACGCTCGCTTGGATCGTATATTGTTCTTTATATTCTAACCAAATCGAAACCTCTTGATTATTTTATTTAAACAAATTTTATGTTTTTTTTCTAAAAGCATTTTCGATTGCAAATTGTGTTATAGCGTACTATAATTACGGCTTACACTGATATTAACAAATGATATTATTGAAATTGACTCTATGGGAAACAAAGTTTATGGCACGTGACTAACATATTAAACAATAAGTGAATGACATATGAAATTATAAGAAACAATATTTTTTGTACTAATATAGCTGATAAAATGATCGGTATCTGGGTGTTAAAATTAAAGTATTATAGTAGTACATTTGTGATTCCTCTATTGTCTGATGTCCGTGACACGAGTGCTTTAAGCGACTTATGTGGGAATTCAGGTCAATGTATGAGATGTTGTGGGAATTTATTTATTATTAGCGATCCATCCCTGATTTACAAGGATGCAACAAGGATTGAAAATAGTTTTTGTGAGTTATTCCTTAATGATGGACATATGCTATCATAGACTTTTTCGTAGACCCTTTTAAATCATCCAATACATTATTTTGATCTATCTCGTCGGGTTCAGCCAGCGTATGTGTATAATTGATCCATCTCGTCGGGTTCAGCGTATGTGTATTAACGATATGTATTTAAAAATCTATTCATATGACTTCCGTTCTCTTTCCCAATAAAGACCGAGAGCGGTAAGTGACTTTGTTTTATAGTATGTAGTGATGAATGTTATAAGCATATGTATAAATTTATGTAAAATATATTTTTCTTAATAAATAATAAATAAATTTTCCCGCGAGTAAAATAATTATAACCTAAACACGTCACATTATCATAATCTGAGAAATTACTTGTTTAAATTAAATTCCACTAAAATAGTTGCGATTTGGAACTGACACATATACATATGGTATATTTTATATAATAATAATATCACGTACGCCATACATAGCAGACTCGCCAGACGTTGTCATTTAATATAAATTTAGAAACATTAGAATACGAGTGCTTAGTAAAATAACATCTTAATCTCGACCAATGCATACATTTCAAACAATTAAGCAATGCGCATTGCGTCAATCGCACCAACTCTGAAATGAATGTCAGTTATGTCTAACGCCATACGGTAACAATAGAAACGTTAATATCGTTGTTTAGTATTTTTACATTTCATAATTCTCCGCGCAATTTTTTCCGTCTAGCCGTTCACGCGTGATGGCATGACCTAGGTAAATACGAATTCATTTTTATAAATATAGTTTATTATTATTCTAATCCAGCGAAAACGTTGATGCAGGCTAGTATTTACCACCGGTACCTTCACAGTTTTAATCCTTTTAATAAGCCCTCCTTCTAAGTTTAATTACCACTAGTGAATTACCCTCGCTTTGTACGGGTGCAATAAGGATAAAAGATGGTTGGATGGATGGATCTCGTCTGGTTACGCCAGAATTCGTCATACCAGCCATTTAAAGTCCTCTGCTGGACATAGGTCTCCCCAAAAAGCAATAATTTATCTTATAATTGCCGCGCTGGGCAAGCGTATTAGCAATCACAGCACAGCGTTTGCGATGGGGATCCTGACTCTGTAGTATTTGAGCTGCACAGTTTAGGATGGGTATACCCCCATCTGTCGATTTCAGTACCTTAGTCGCCTCGTACGACACCTGGTACAGGAGGTGGTAATATTCTTCTTTGCTGGTACCCCACGGTATAAAATATTAAAAATATATAATATATTAAAAATATGTAATATTAAAAATATATTATCTGTACTAATATTATATGGCGGAAGAGTTTGTTTCTTTGTTTGTTCGTTTAAACGCAATCTCAGGATTTACTGGTCCAATTTGAATAATTCTTTTTTGTTAGATAGTCCATTTATAAAGAAAGGCTTTAGGCTATATAACGTTACGCTGAGACCAAAGGAGCGACGCGTCAGTGAGAAATATTGCAAAAACGGGGTAAATTATTCTACATAAAAAAAAGAAGTTCATCTTAGACAAACATCTCGACACGTTATTTAAATGATTCTTTAATCTTTTGGCTGTCGAGTGGCGTCATCACGACGCTGTTCTGTGCGATTGCGTCTACGCAGCGCGGATATTAAAGGCAAAAATCCATCTATCTTGGGGAGGCCTATGGCCCACAGTGAACTTTCTGTGGTTGATATGATAAAACATTTGTTTGATGTACTAGATGCAAACGTTATAAATAAAATAATTATGTGCAATAATAATAATAATACTAAAATTACATTAGAAAATGTTTACATCACTAAATAGGCTTGCCAAATAAGCCAATGCAAAAGAATAGCAGAAATAACAATACTTATAATAACAATGATAAATTCTCATTATATTTTACGTACTTATTCCAAGATAAGTAGTTTAAAACACATGTGTTACGGATATAATACAACAGAGAAATTACAATTATAATACTTAAATATATGTAAATAATACCTACAAAACAAATACAAATATTCGTCATGAAAATATTTGTCCTGAGTAGAGAATGAACCCACGACCTTTGGCGCACAGGGTAGAATTACAACTATCAGCACCATCAGGCCCGTCAAAAATCAAACAGGTTGCGAGCAGATTATAATGTTCAAAAATGAAAGCCGATTTCTGCAAGGTGTTACCCACCTCACTAATTCGCGCCTTACGCTTGTATCAGTTTCAGCCTGCAAGCGTAGCTGTAATACCCAACTTTGGGCGGCCAAGGAAGGCAAGCCAGAGGTGAAAGTCTCGGGGAATTCAAACAGTTTGCCACAAACTGGCCTGCAGGATATTCTTGCTATTTATATTACCGATATAGTAAAAAAGTACATCCCCTGGATTGGTGGTGATGTAAGACGATTGAGATACCGGGGCCGGTATAAAAATGCAATTGGGCGGGGACAGGCAGCAGCATTCCCATTACGAAGCTTTGCTTTGTGAAAGCCACCGCGTATATTAAGAGCGGTAATGATGGACAAGGCCTCCATTTGGTGAAGACTTGGTCCACGGCTGTTTCGGTGACGAGGTATGTAGTATTTTTTTCATTAATCACATGATTATTCAGTTTTAAACTTGTATTTATAATTTAGAAAACACAAGCTATGCAGAATTATATTATAAACATTCTTAACCAGATAGAAAAGGTATTAAAGAAGGGCAAGGTTTGAAGTACCAAGAATAAATGAACATGTATGAAAGGACAAATGCGAGTAAGGGAAGCAAGAGAGGTATGCCAAGATGTGATACAGGCGTGATGTATGTATGTAATTATTGATGAGTTTCAACATATTCTGAAATCGATTCACGTAATACATTATTTACATTTTTAAACAAAAGCGTCTTGTATTCGCTATCACTAATGTGAACTACTCGTATGTATGAGCTTAATTAAGAAAAAAGTATCAGTTTGATATCCATAAAAATACCGTTAAATATATTAAGTATCCTTAACAATCTTATAAGTGCGCAGAGTTGCCAGTACTTATTGTTAGCGGGAAATTTAGTGGCTATATATCAGGACAACAAAGAGTCACGGAGAAGCCTTCGCCAAGTTTCGAGAAAGTTCATGGAGGCCTATCGGCAAGTTGCGAAGAAATTTTTCTTTAAGTGGTATCGTATAAGCAAGCGGAACTTGGAAAAAATCTAACCTCATAACAAAATAAATGAGTTTGTTCTTAATAAGGAGAAATATACCGTCCGTATGGTAGAGGTACCGGCAGAGTAGAATAGTACCTCCCCTTGTACTAGGTGTCGTAAGAGGTGACTAAGGTACCAGAACCGACAGATGACGGTATATCCATTTATAACAGTGTAGCACAAATGCACAATGCGGAGATGGGCAGCAGCATACCCGTCACGAAGCAACGCTCTTCGACTGCCAACACGCTTACTCAGCGCGGCAAATATAGGTAAAATTCCTCGGTCCGAGGCATTTGACTTTCAATAGCAAATATAATGAATACAAAAGTCCTGACACTGTATTGCACTGTAATTATTCTACTAAGTAATATTGTCGAAAAATTATAGCTGGTATATATGTAAATGGTATGTATGTTTTTTTCTCTAGTTGACTAGTACAGGTATTTTTTACCTTGTAATATAAAAGTTCTGACATATATATATCTGTCTAATTTTATTCTTCCAACTAATCTTGACCAAATCTTACAACTGTTAGTACAAGTATTTTTAACCTAACAATATACAAGTTCTATTTATATTACTATCTAACTAATCTTTACGGAAAACTCAGCGCGGGTCTTTAACGATCACATTTAACTTTACACACATCAACTTGAGCGACCACTTTATGTCAAGCTTTTTGAACTCGAAATACGAATCCCGCAAGTACCCCGATCCTTGCATATTTTACATAGTTCTATTTTAAGAGCCCTGTGGAATTGGGAATCTTGTTACGGGGCGACTATTTGTGCTCGGTATTTTGTGTACTCTTCCTTTTTGTGAAATGCTAGGCGTATTGAAATATTAACGAATTAACACAACTTTGCGTTTAAAATCTGGGTTGAAGTAAAATGAGGTGCTGGTTTGAACTATCTGTAAGTTATTTGTCGTCAGCTATTTAGATCTTCACAATTTGAGGTTGCGAATAAACTGTCGGTACATATTTAAATAATACTAGAGAACCGGTCTGACTTCGTTCAGATTCACTCGTTGATTCTGTGCGTATTTTAATCCCATTTATAAGTCACTAGCAGTGCCCGCGACTTCGACTGCGTGAAATGGTAACTTTGGGGGTATAGTATAAGTAAGTTAGATTGATAAATGGACTTTCTAACTCTGTTTTCTTTTTCAAATCGGTGGATCCTTAGATGAGCGCGTTAAACATACTATTAAGGATAATTTTCTCTTACTTTCCGATCCTATACATACCTAACCATGATCTAAAATAAAGAATAAAAATATAAAAAAGTAAACTAAGGCGCGTACAGATACATTTTGGTGAAGCATTTTTATTTAGATATATAATTTTATTTTAATAATTCAATTCAGTTTTCAAATTAATTTTAACTTTGGACCACCCATCTTGATACATACAATAGTTAACTTTTACGATTACGTGCAGTCGTCATGAGCACAGAAATTACTTTGGCTAGTAGCGCCTATTATATTTCTTTTAATGAAGAGGTTCCATAGTAACTT
>JACJUM010003085.1:15766508-15845495 GCA_020976665.1 Heortia vitessoides
TAGTAACTTTGCACTCCCATTTTATGAGCACAGAATTTACTTTGGCTGGTAGCTCCTATTATATTTTTTTTAATGAAGAGGTTCCATAGTAACCTTGCACTCCCATTGTACCCTTTTGGGGTAAATTTCAAAAAATCCATTCTGAGTGCTCCCTTACGTTATATAAGGAACGCCTGCAAAAGTTTAATATTTCTCACCCTTAAAGTTTAGACTCAGAGTTGATATGCCAGTTAATCCGCAGCTTCTACTTTTATACATAGATATTTAAATAAAAATATTGTCAAGATTTCATTACAAACACTTCAAATTTATAATACACTAGCTGTGCCCGCGACTTCGTCCGCGTGGAATAGTTTTTTGGGTACCATACCTATTTACTTCAAATTATATAAACTTTGAATGTCACGTTTATTTATATCGAATCAATGGCCTGAAAAATAAGTTTTAAGTTTCTAGCTCTAAAAATAGCGATCCATGCAAACAACTTTTCATCCCCCCTTGCAACCCCTTACAACCCTTATTTCGAGTTCAAAAATAGCCTATGTCCTTTCTTAAGGTCTAAAGATTGTCTATGCCAGATTTCATCAAAATCGGTTGAGAGGTTTAACCGGGAAAGCGTAACAGACAGACAGACAGACAGACAGACAGACAGAGTTACTTTCGCATTTATAATATTAGTAGGGATTAATACAATTTGTAAATGTTTAAGTTCTAACAACTTTTATACTATACAAAATCTTTGCTAACACGTTAAGTCTAATAATAGAGTAGACAACGAATATATATGCCAAGAATATCCAAATAGATAAGTTCCAAGGAGAGAGTTAATAATTCAACAAACTTGATGACTCATCTACAAATCTTACAGCTTATCAAAAAGCAATAATTTTATTTTCCTAGTGACTCATAAAATAACAATCTTAAGATCTAAGTGGCTCTAAGTACTTTTGAATAGGTACTTTTGTTATAAACTCACTCCAAATCAATTTCCTGACGACACTTAAATACCAAGTGACCTCATTGTTGACCTCGTACAAAGATCGTTTGCATTATACTTCACTTTCACTAATTACTACCGCCAAATAGCAGTGTTCGTATTGCTGTGTGTTTGAGGGGTGAGACAGGCAGTGAAATTACTAGATAATGTGACATAATATCTTCAAGTTACTAGGTTGAAAATGCGCTTGTAATATCCTTGTGATATTACGAGCGTTTATAAGCTGCATTGTCGCTTACTATCACGCGAACTGCATGCTTATTTCTCGGCCTGGTCTCTATAAAAACTATTTTCCTGAATATGATTATTTAGATTCCTCTAAAGTTCTACTAAGCTACATACGACAATATATCCTAGTTTTCATAGGAAAAGCCTCTATTGTCATAACGTAAGCTCGCAAAAACCATTGATACCTTCCAGGGTAGCTAATTAGGTCCTCCATACATCTCCCATGATATATTCGTGCCGCATAGCAGCCCGACCATGAAAGGTCACGGGCCGTGGCCCATTTCTTACGACTAATTACCGTGACCGACAAACATATAGACAATGTTATAATTCTATTAGATGTATGCTTATTAGGGAGATCAATGGTTGAGAACTATATTAAGAACGATGTTATACACATTTCAATATATTTAAAAGTCAGCTATTAGGTAAAACAGATTATAATTGATACGATAGTGGAGAAAAGAAAATATTTTCTGCATCGACGGGAACGACGGCGGAGATAGTAGTGATCCTATCGTGTGCACCAAGGGTCGTGGGTTCGATCCCCGTCCAGGATAAACATTTACATGATGATTGTGTTCATTTTGTAGTAGTAGTAAGTATCATACTTGCGATTCCTCTATTGCCTGGTTAAGCGACTTACTACGGAGTCAGGTCAATGTATGAGATGTTGTGGGAATTAATTATTATTAAATATATAGAATGGAAATGAATGGAAGTGTAAGTATAGGCAAATCTTGGCAAACATACCTTAACCAGATAGAAGAGGTGAGTTCAAGGCTAGGTCAGAAGTATCAAAAATATACGAAAAGACTAATGCGAGTAAAAGACTCGAGGGAGGTATGCCAAGATATTAGTCCATAGTCCATAGTCTCTACCTGCTTCGATGTGACATAGGCGTTATGTATGTCTGTATATTATTTTGTAATTATTTCACCTCACCAAAAATGCATTGAGGTTTATTAGAAAAATCACATCCCATCCAAGGCTGTCGTAAATCATTCTGACAGATCCAGTAAACGTGTGTACTATGACATTTTCTCGTGTACATACCGCAATATTTCTCTGAAATACCATCGGATTTTCACAGGGGTCGCGTCTATTTTCCCAGGGCCTACCACTAAGCGGCTTTTCTAGGTGGCGATACAGCTCAAGAAGAATTTTATTTAAGTCTGAGATATTATGTTTTTTTTTCCTTTTTGTGTTACTTTGAAATAATTTTCTGAACGAACTCTGTTTAAATATTTTGTATGCTTATAATAGAAATATGCTTTAAAAAAAAAAGTATTTGTAACGTTACTTTAGTCATTCATCTGTTATGAATACGTACACTAATAGCGCCTTGCAGCTTTACACACGTTGATACGCTTTTCGTAAGAATACGAAAATAAAATATTTAATAATTACACGGGTACAATGAGGATAATGAACAGTTATTCTGGGTCCTTTTTATGGTATAACATATTGTACACACAACAAAAAATTAACCTACCCAAATCTTTCAAAACATCGCAATCAATATTAATCGACAAAGTTTAAAATTGACTGTAAAAATATACAGTTATGGGAAAGTTAATCTGTTGCTCACCGTACCTAAAATATTTTGATCTTTTTCGTGGGTTCAGACAGAGTTTGTAATTTAATTAAAAAAATACATGTTTAATTACGACATCACGTTAAAAACTTCAAAAATAAAATTACCAGTGTTTTTCTACAATATTTACACATTTTCCTCTTAATTTACTCTATTAACATATAATGAAACCGCATCAAAATTAATTTTATGCGTAGTTTTAAGATCTAAACATACATATAGACAGACCAACAGCGGAAAATGGTTCTGTGTTATACTTACACTATTTAATGATGTGACTTAATAGAATAGAATTATAAATCAGACTAGCAGAATTCAAGTTTTTTAATTAAACCGTAAAAATATTTTTATTTTTCACGGTAATAATATTATATTCCATTCAAGAGATTCATCTAATTTATTTTCAATATAATATACAAGCTGCTAATTACTAAAGACGTAGCCCGCTTTTAAAGGTGAATACAAATTAAAATCGATTAAGTAGTTTTTGAGGTAGAACGTAAAACAAATTAACGAATCTTTTCTTTTCATTATATTAAATTAGATTTAACCATTATATTTCCTATATTTATGCGTTCACATAGTAAAACTACTTCTGAACGGCTATAAAACACTGCTCATTTACTTCTGTCATTTTATAATGATGTTTCGATCACTTTGCGGCAATCGTTCTAAATATTAGTAAAAATGAAAGTAATAGTCACGTCAAAATGTTCAAAGTATATAATTCATATTTACACTGAATTCAATTGTAGAATTTAATTTTTTATTATTCAATTATTTCAACTTTATCATCTTTATATCAAACTATTAAAAATCTACTTCTGAACTTAGGCCTCCCCAAGAAAATGGGAATATTGCCCAAAATTACCGCGCTGCGCAAGCGTGTTGGCAATAGCTGAGCGCAGTTTTCACGATAGGGCATCCCCTTCGTACAAGATGCCCTGTGCATTTGAGCTACACAGTTCCAGATGTATATACCACCATCTGTCAGTTCTGGGACCTCAATCGCCTGTTACGATAACTGGTATAAAGGAAGGTACTAATAATCTCAGCCGGTGGTACACGGCCAATTCCCATCGATGACAGTGCTAATTGTCTTTTATCTATTCAATACACATTGTTCAAAATAGAGTTTATTATTATTGTTTGTGTTTTAATATATATAATCTAGTTCATCATTATCATAGAAAGCGCTGAACGTCAAAGTCTCTCCCAGAAAGAGGAAATTCTCCCATAATTGTCGCGCTAGGTGGCAATCGTAGATCGTAGCTTCACGACGAAAATGCGACCAAACCCAACAATGGACCAATACATTTGTGCTATCCTGTTTCAAGTGCTTATAGATTTCGATACTTAGTCCTTCTTACAACTTCTAGATGAAGATGAAGAGAAGAGAACTAGATGGGGTACAATTCTATATTCTCCGCAGGTAACCTTATGGTTATCTATAAGAATTCTACAATCTATACTAATCTAAAATAATTATATATGAAAGTGTCTTTGTCTGTCAGTTTGTTACGCTTTTTTGGTAAACCAGACAAAGGCTCTTCCAGTTTCCTTTGGATCCTATAGAAGGAAATAGTTTTCTATCGTTTTCAGATATAAGCTCGTGAGACACAATTACATCGTGTCCTGCGGGTGTGAATGAAATCTAGTTTAACTACAAATCTTCAAAAGCGGCTTATATTTTAAATTATTCACACAACATTTTATAAATTTACCTGGCACCAAGGTAAGTTGCATACAGAACTTGGTGGCATGGATATCAGATAATAAAATAATTACAAACCCGATACTTAAATCGTCATCTTCATCATATCAGCCGCAAGACGTTCACTGCTGGACATATGCGGAACGATCTTGAGGTTTTAGTCAGATCGTCTGTCCACCTTGTGGGTGGACGTCCTACGCTGCGCTTGCTGGTATTTGGTCTCCATTTCAGAACTATACGACTCCATCGTTCATCAGTTCATCAGATAAGTGTCGCCTGCCCACTGCCAGTTTAACTTGCTAATCCTCCGGGATATGTCGGTAACTTTAGTTCTTTTACGGATCTCCCCATTTAGGATTCAATCACACATAGAGACTCCGAGCATTGCCCTCTCCAAAGCTCGTTATGGCAATTTTAAGTTGTCTAATAAGGCCAATAATAGTTCAGACCACGTTTCGCTGCCATGAGTCATGGCTGGTAACACACATTGGTTGACTTGGGACACTGAGGTATGTCGGAAGAGAATATGTCCTACAAATTTCCGAACGCTGCTCAGCTGTTGGATTCGGCTATTGACCTCTTTCTTGAAGTTCGGCTTACCTAACTGGACTATCTTTCCTAGGTACGAGTTTTAAAGTTGTTGACTCGTACGTATATATACCGTACGAGTCAACTACCGTCCTTGCCATTCCAGGAGCATGAAGTTGTTTTCCAAAGTGGCATCAAACAGTTTCGGAGATATGACGTCTCCATGTCTAACACCCCTTTTTAGAAGAAAGGAAGAGATTACCAACACGCCTAGCCAGCGTGGCAATTATTGGTTAAACCCTACATGATGATTGACAATACTTAAATACGTATAATTTAGTAGGTTTAATTGTATATAATTTATAATGGTATTATGGCCAGATATCAAAAAACATATAAACTCTTTATAAATATTTGTCTTGATTTCGTTATAAATATTATATTACACACATAAATATTAGAAATTAACCCTTGGAGAATAAATAAAAGATTTTTTTGTCACATGTACATACAATTCACAAAAATACAAATCTCTGTATTCTATTTAAAAGAAACTATTCTATTTTTATTGAATACTGCCCATCCAAGTCCTTTTGTATTTGAGCTAGGCTATTTCGAGCGCCATTTGTTGGTTCCGGTATCTCAGACTCGATACCAAATTTACGATACTTTGTACTTTACCGGTATCCCACACTAATCTTTGGTTACGACTTTTGTGTGTTGAAATTGCCTTGCTTATTTAGTTATTTATTAGTTTAATATAATTTTAGGTATATATTAGTTATTAGTATTGTGTCCATACAAAATAAACGTAACAAGATTGATTACATAGCAATATAGTTTAACAAGTAATGGCAAACGTTAAACTTTATCGTTCTGTTGTCTTTCAGCCAAATGGGAGGTCGCAAAAACTTTGTCCAGCCATACGATCTACAGATGTCTCCTCATACGAGACATAATTATATTAACCCTAAACTTGGACTCGACTTCCATTAAGTAATGAAACGGGGTGTTGTAGCCATTTGCTAGCCTTTCTTTGCCTTTTAATAGTAAAAGGTATAAAGGAGTTCAGAGAAGTTTCACAATGGAACAATAGAAACGTTTTCGCCGCAAATAAAACTTTATGGAACTTACATTAATATTTTATTTCTTTATTTGAAAAATAAAGATGATTTGGATATGTAGAAAGGTTGGATGAAAGTTAAATTATTGCAGAATATATAGAACGGAAGTGAATGAAAGAGTTTATAGAGAACGAACTAGGCGAACATACCTTTACCAGATAGAAGTGGTATGTTCAAAGTCAGGTCAGAAGTACCAAAATATACGATAATACTAAAGGAAGCTAGAGAAGTAAGCCTAGCTAGTAGAGATCTATAGACTCTGTCTACCCCGATCGGACACAGGCGTGATGTATGAAAAAAATTCTGGTACATACAGAAAGAGATCACGAGAGGTTTTCACAAGAACGTTTTTCTAATTACTATATCTGTATGGGAAGACAAAGTCGTTTCACCTCTGGGTCGTCTTTTTTAATCAAAACAAGACACCCCAGAGATTATAAAATACAAAGTTATTAATTTATATTACATAATTAAATACCAGGTATCTCATTACATCATTAGAATCTCTTCAAAGCAACCTTAGGTTGAAAGTATGTCCGGTATGGAAGTTAAAATTAAAATGTTAAATATTTATTCAATTTAGTAATAACAAATAAACATAAATATAACATTTTCTAAAATAAATACAATACAACTCACTTTTGAGCGACGCTGTCATGGCTGTTATAACGGCGCTTCTGATTTATATTCTGGGGTGGGACGAAGTGTGAGGGGTGTAATTGAAAAACACTCCTCAGAGATGGGTTCTGCAGTCAATACGAACGCAAGTGGCGAAAACGAGGGCCTTTCAGAGACTATAATGTAAATAAATAGGGGCAAACGCTTTGTGCATTAATTTAAGGTGCTTCAGATGGTAAATGGTATAATAATTATTTGAAATGAAGCAAAATCAAATCTAGTTCTAACACTAGCGTTCTGCACGTGTATTCGTCCGTGTGGATTTCATTTAAATTTACTGGACTCTACACAGGGCTGGATTTAAACAGGACTCGAACCCGCTTTCTTTCCATTCCGATGGACTACGCTACTAATAACGATATCAGAACTCGTCGATTTTTTCAAATGAGAGTCAATACCGTATCATTCATAAATATTATTTGATTTTAAACTACATTTATTTATCTACGTGGAAAAGTCTGCAAGTTTTATTACAAACCTATTATTGAGCTCCCAAATGAATTAGAACTAATTCAGTAGACGACAGTATATATATATACATATATTCGTCATAATCTAAAGCGATGTTTACTCTGGGGACTATGAAATATATACTACTACCAAGTCAAGGATTATTAACACGCGAATATATTAGCAATTCGGGATGGATTCTTTAATCAAATTTAATTCGGATTCGTGAATTGTCAATCGTAAAAATATTAGGAAAATGTATATAATGTAAAATAGTGTCAAAATTGATAAAGTAAATTTTATCTTCAGAAAACAATTAAAATTCAACCATATGATTTCGGGCGGTTATTTTTAGATCAGATCAACAAACAAGCATGATAGTTAGCGACCTAAAAATAATTTTAATTTCACAAAAATATCACTAGCGCGTTGGCAACCTTGTGACTTGAAAATTTTATGTCACATTACCCGGCAATTTCACTGCCTTTCGTACCCTACAAACCGGAACACTGCATTTGCTATTTGACGGTAGAAATAAGTGAGAGTTAGATACTACAGACGACCATTGTATGAGATCTACCTCATGTGATTTTTTTCCTGTTATAAAAATAATCTAACAAAATTACTTTTACGTTTTGCTACGACTAGGTAATATTAACCATTATATTAAAAAGAAACTAACAGCAGAAAATAAAACTTACAAAAAACTTCCGGCAAATTTAGCAAATCGTGCACCGGCAAACACAAAAGTAGCACCAGATATGGTGAGCGTCGACTGGGTATCGGATCTTTCAGATGGCGGTATATCCTCCTGAAACTGCGTAGCTCAAATGAAACATCAACCGCGAGATTCTCTGTGACTGTCAGCACGCTTGGACTGCGCGGTATTTATGGGCAAATTTTTCCCTTTGGTAGTCTTGTGTCCAGCAATGGCTTTCTATGGTTGCTATGATGATAATTGATATTCTAAGGTCTCTCAGGTTAGGTCATTTACTCTTATTAACTTATGTGATCCCGTCTAGTGCACCAGGGTCATAGAGTCGACCCCCACTTAGGACAAATATTTATGTAATTAATATACGTGTTTATTCTGTTTAAAAATTATATTTGTACTTATGTTGTCTTCTTGTAATACAGGTGCTTTATGTGTTCATGAGTCTGGTTACTTTAAGATATATTGGGTGAATTTATTACAAAAGAAATTTGGCGCACAAGACAACTATCATGTCGAATTCTATCTGTCTAGATTGTGCAGAGAGAGTCCAAGCATTGCTTTCTTTGAAGATCGTCGATATTCTCACTTTTCCAATAAGCCACTCGGAAACTAGCATTGAAAATAAATTTACATAATCCTATAGAATAAAGGTTCCAAGATTTAAACATTTCATTTTATTCCCACGCTAACCCTTAGCGCTAGAGTCAAACTCGCACCTTTACTCTACCACATCTTACACAAACACTACACCAGTTTCAAAAAAATAGACAAATCATATCACTAAACCTTATTATTATTATGTCGACACAACACTGAAAATTTATCATATTTCGTTAAACTGCTGCGGGGCATGACCTATATATCACAAACAAAACGAGAATCGAGATTATCATCCGCTTCAATGATTCAGCGCTTCGGCTTTAGCTAACATAGTTTATATCTAATTGTAACTAGCCGAGTTTGCGAAAACCACGTAATATATGACTATTATTCATGTCGTTTGTTCTGTGTAAGAAATATTTATTGCTGTAAGTAGTTGAATTGTAAGAAATGTCGATATATAGCCGGGCGCTGAGTCGACGTTTTTATTTTTACTAGTATTTGATGTGAATATGTGTTTTAGATAAAACATAACTAAAACTATACCCAAATATGATATATCTATTTCTCTTTTTTGGTGTAAACTTTTATCGCAGAACTTTTATTTGCACATTTTTATATGCATAATTGCAAAATTCACAAACTTTATTTCAGATTATTTAGCATATAATTATACATTTAAAAACCATAATTGTATAAGCCAATTATACAAAAATATCTATAGAAATAAATAATTTAATTAGGATGCATAACTATCAAATCGCAGAAAGTTTACATTTAATCATCTTAAGGCATCACTTGCTGGATGCAAGCAGGCTTACAGCGCAAGCAGCATGCACCATTCAAGCAAGCATGCATGCAACGTGCATGGTTTCTGTCAAGGCTCATGCACTGCGGAACTCTGGCTGTCCCACGCGAACTTATCGTCGTAGATGGTGTTCTTTAACCACCTGCTTCTCAACTCACGGACCACCATCCCACTCTGCGGCTACGCGAGCTCAAATCCCACTCAAGGGGTAGAGCAGAGAAATTACTAGAAGTCGGTTTTGCAGCGATTCGATTCTGTCACTATTATAGCGCAAAATTAAGAGTCTATCCTTTATCGCAAACCTTTTTATGTCATAATATTATTATGCATATCAGCAGATGGCATAAAATTAATTGGAAATAAAAAGCCTAGTGAAATTATTCCAATGGTTAATCTGCCATCAACGTAGTATACCAAGTGAAATTGTGACACCTAAAAACTTTGCCATTGGAAATTCAAACTTATAAACATTAGTATAATAATTATACTTAATAATGTGTATGCCTTTAGCATATTCCCTATTATAACATACCATACGCTGAGTTTGTTCTGCAAAATAAAATTTGGAGCGAAATTCTCCTGAACAGAGGGAAACCCTTTCTCAGCCTTCTAAGGTTTGTGGACAGTCTAAAAGTTAGACTATATTAAGAAAGACATTTTAAATAACTTGTTTTAAAGATCCGAAACAAATATGTAATTACCTCTTCCGCGAGGGTCTGCAGATGTGATAGGACTTGTTTCGAAATATGTGTGCCAATGAGGATGAAACAATAATTTTTCAACATTTGCTCAATGCAATTGTTGAAAAATGCGGTGCAATAGAAATTCAAAATATATCAAAAACATGCGAGCTTTAAACAATATATTGATTAGAAATGAATAATTATGAACAAAGTAACATTGGCACTCTAAATTGTAACCCTTTACGTCCTCTTTGGCTCCAGTAACGCAAAGATTCTACGCACGGCTTGCATACGATGTTCGGCACCTAATATTTATTCCTTTTCACTAGTGGTATCCCGAAATATTCTCGGTAGACTGTTTTTACAAAGTCTGTGATCTCTTTTCTTTGCTTTTGTAAACTAAACTTGCCACAAATAAAGCAAAAACTGTTAGGATCGTTTAAACAAGGTTTACGTGGAAAACACATGTTTTTGAAAGGAAAAATGCGCTTTAACACAAAACAACCGATTTATAACTGATAACTACAGGGTCTGATAGCTATAAAGTAAAGTTGTTGCAAATAAATCCGTGAAAAGATAACAAACGTAAGTGAAAACAAATCAATGAACCACAATGTTTGTAGGGTAGTTTGAAATTTTCAATTATTTCTTAGTTCCGTTTATCTCAATAACCAGAGCGAATCAAAAATAAATAAGTATGCAGCGTGAAGGTCTAATATAAGTATTAACAAAAACCTTTAACAAAATACCTGCCGCAGATTTTTTTTTTGTATAGCAGTGTAATTCGTCTAACAATACATAATTATCCTGAAAATAATATTGCTGGAAGCAATCTCTTAATTAAAATAGACGTGGATTTAAACAAAACGAAGCAAAATGAGTTTAAATAAAACATCAAGAAGCATTGTTGGTTAAAGAAAACATATGGATTATAAATAAATTAATAAAACAATAATGCCGGCTTCAAAGACGCCTTTGGATGGTTCAGCGATCTGTACTTCATTACGGAAAATTATAATCTGCACGGAAAAATGCTGACGAACCGAAATTACTTTTAAAAGCTCCTTTTGTGTCACCAGAAATAAGATGATCCTAGAATGCTTTAAATTTAAGATGGCATACTTTGATCCAATAAAGTGATATGAGAAAAAATATATTTAGTTAAAAATACATTTTCAAATAAAATAAACATGAAAATATAAACACAGTTGAATAAAATAATATGTACAAAGACTCTCATCATCAGCTATTGGAAGTCTACTGCTGGACATAGGCATCTTCAAGAAATGGGGATTTTTATATAGAATAATATATAGATAATAAATAAATAAATTAACGAACGGCAAGGGTCTATATTTGAACAGAAGACCTTTTGGAAAATACTCTTGTACGTAAGTGTCGTATATATATATAAAATTTGTATCTTTCTATTTATTTGTTGTTCACTTGAGACCCAAAAACAATTTGTTTTTGCTACAACTCAAACAACACTTATATATTTTTCTACATAATTTCCTTCTAAATACACTTGCCTCTCACTTGCCTCAAATAGAGCTCATTTTTCACAACCTCTCGTAATACTCCTAGCGCCGTGTATAGGCTCTTGTAGCCACAAAGCTATGGTAAAATAACTAAAGAGTTTGCCCACGTTCGACTTAGACCAAGTTACAACACTGCTTACATTCCTACCACTCCTAACGCAGAACTACAGGGGAAAGCTAGCGACGGCTGACTGGCGATAATAGCAAATAAATCTGCGGCTGTTCTTCCTTTTTACATAATTCCTAAAAACCGTACGATATCTAGCAAGTATAAAGTTGCCGTCCGGTACCACCAAAGTAGATTAGTACCAGGTGTCATAAGAGGCGACTAAGGTCCCAGAACTAACAGATGGCACTATATCCGAAGTTCATGTGCACAGAGCGGGGATGGGTAGATGAATCCCCGTCGCAAAGCTCAGCTCTGCAATTGCCAACACTAGGTAGTCTATGTCCAGCTGTGGACTTCCTATGAGTGTAATAATGATGATGATAAATACAATGCTTACTAAAATATTTGTTACTTTTGAAAAAGGTTGCCAAATGTAGGCCAAATGGCAAAACAAGTTTTAAAATAGTTTTATTGAATAGTAAAACGGTTAGCTTTAACTTACTGCCTATCAAACTTTATGGGTTTTGCCAAATATAATACAAACGCCATCCTTTTGTTAGAAAGTGGGTTAACAAGAATTGGAACATTGAATTAATCTACGTTAATTAAGCCCTTTATTCCTGTTGCTTCAAAATGGGAGAGATAATTTTATTGAAAGGCCAACAGTTTCCATAGAATTTTGAGTGTGAATTGTTCTATTAATTTACATTTGAAGTCATTTATTTAGAAATGCGAGAAGGGACTTGGCACAAATTTCTTCTCATTCATTAAGGACATTTTGTATTGGAAAATGGGGCTCTCATTGATATTTTACCACATCGCTTTAAAACGTGAGGTAAATCCAACAAAGGTCGTCTGCAATGATACTTTACTCTCACCTATTTCCAGCAAATAGTTTACATTGCTGTGTACTGGGTAAATGTGACATAGTGTCTTCAGTTCACTGGGTTAGCGTCACTCGTCTTTGTGATGATGCGAATGTCTATATGCTGCGGTCACGTCTGTTATTAAGCAGACGGTATGCTTTTTTGCTAACTTAATTATATAAAAAAAATACACTGCTACCCAAGATATAATAGTGGTATAAAACTTAATAAATTATAGCATTTATAACAACAGAAGAACGTCATAGGACCCCAAGAAAAAAAAATGCCCATAATTGCCGCGCTGGGCGGGAGTGCTAGTAATCACTAAAGTTGCTTCCTGTGGGAGCCTTAGTGCCTATTCTAGCCCTGTTAGATTTGATTACTAGTCTGTACTAGATTTTTCTACGGTTTCACTCGCATTAAATTCGGGGTTACACGGTGAACAAATTTCCATACAATAATTTAAATGCTAGAGAAAGATTTTCAAAAAAAAAATAAAGCTGGTATCTTTCGTTGATAATAACAAAGAATCTGTGAACCGATTTTAAGCTTGCTACCTTAAAAACTTCGATAAGTCACTTAAACAATTTCACTCCCTCTTTTACGGGGTTAGGGGGCAGGTATTCAAAATCAAAATCAAATTTGGTAATCACAAATACTCAGCATACCAATTTTAGTTTTCTACCTTGAAAATACCAACGTCCGCCCCCTATTTTAGAGAAGTGGGGGGTTAGAAAAAGACAAAAACAAGCCGATGCCACTCTCTATTACTTCAAATATCTACACTTACAAAATCACGTCAATTCCTCACTCTATTTTGCCGTGAAATACGAACAAACAAACAGACACACATACACTTTCCAATTTATAATATTAGTATGTATTTAAAATAAATGTCACCGCAAAAAAAACATTTCATTTGTAAGGCACTAAAATAAAGGTGATGAATTCTAATCAAAACTTACTGCGTGATTGTGAAATGTACTGTATTGTATTAAAAGGTTACATTTTATATTTTTTTTGAAATATACGTTTAAACAGCTGGTCTTGGTGACGTCATAAGGCGTGATTGCCTGGGTGAGTGCACGTCACGTCACGTCGGTCGCCTCATTCTTTCGTAGAAGTCTGAACGAGTTGGATGGTGCATTGTACCGGAAAGCTTCCTGCATAAAATTGACAGTGAAAAGTTTATAAAAGTCTTTTAATAAAGTCGTTTTCTTTTCGTGATTTGTCAAAGAAATTGCTTATTTTTATATAATAATAAATTCATACAATATCTCATACATTGGTCAGACTTTGAGATAAGTCGCTTTAACACTTGTGATACGGACATCAGACAGCAAAGGAAACATAAATAAAATAATTTTGTAGGTTTTTCTACACCCAAACACAGAACAAACGCAAATATGATCAACAAAATATTTGTCTTGGGTGGAGATCGAACCCTCGACCTTTGGCGCACAAGATAGGATCACTACCATCTGCGCTATCGGGCCCTTCCATTGCTTCAAATATAAACATGATTATGATAAGTGTTATGAAACGTCAAGACGCTTGGAAGCATTTACCACTAAACGAAAAAATGTACTAGTAAAATATGCTCAACTACCTCCCCTAGAAAAAAGAAATGTTGTCTGTAATTGCTGCGCTGGGCAAGTGTGATGGTAATCGTAGAGCGTAGCTACCGCCATGGGGATACTGCTGCACATCCCCGCCCTATGCATTTGAGATGCACTGTTCGGTCGGGTGGAGATAGCGCTATCTGCGTTTCTGGTACCTTAGTCGCTTCTTCCGACACCTCGTGCAGTAAGTAGTACTATTCTACTCAGCCGGTACCTCACGGATGTACATACTACAACTAATACCCTAGATAGAAAGCTATATTTTGTATCTCGTTACGAGATTCGATCCCGTAGCCAAGGCGTCTTTATCAGCGCTCCTCATTACTCAATTTAGTAACTCATAACTAATATAAACCACTTGTAAAGTACTTACGTCCAGTATTATCGTAGGTACTTTCAGATATGAACCATCAAAATTCTGTCGAAACTATTTTAATTAATCGACTGATAACCGAAATATTCCTGATGAATATTATCTGCTTGTAACAAATGGAGGGAATTCCAAACTGATAGCTATTATTACGTTATTTGGGACAGGATCGGACTGGTCTTGAAGGGATTTTGGCGCCGCAGGTAGCATTGGCAAATGTCTATGTGTAGAAATTCATAATACCAGCCATAGAAAGTCCTCGGTTGGGTATAGGCCATCCAAAAATAGGGGGAATTTTGCCCATAATTTTCACACTGGGCAGGCGAGGTGGCAATCGCATACGCAAGACGATACATACATAGCAATTCATAATACGTAATTTATAGTAAGTAAAAAAAAAGTGAACATTCATATACAAAAAGGTTTAAGAAACAGTATATAATCAAATAATATTATACATATAAATAGTAACAATCATCTAGCATCGGCTTGTGGGATATTTTATTTTATTTTATTTTCCTGCTATAAGAATATGGTTCCCTTGGGAATTATATACAATGCTGCGGGACTTGAAGTGTAGCATCTAATAACGCAAATCTTTCTTTAATCAGATTACGGATACGTCTATTTCCCGAAGTATTTCTTTACGTACAATATTGTACTCAGTGAGAATTTTTTTAAAGAATTTAACTAGTATTTTAGATTTTACAAAATATAATATTACGTTTTATATTTCAATGAATGATAAAGAAAATCATATACTTAATCTAAAACAACACATACACATGATCAACGCTTAGACACAGCGTTGAAGTAATTAAATATCAAGTATTTAATTTATTGTCATTTTTTTTATGCAGTTTAAATCTCGCAAGTACGACCAAAAGGAAAGTCAGGTGATCAGACTAAAGCCGCTGAACCAACATGAATATATCTCTATAGTGTATTGGTAAATTATCACCGACTCTCCGTACATGCGAAGTAGGATTTGTATAGCGTTGAGTGGTTTAGTATAGAAATGACGTTTTTATCATAGTATTTACTAACGCCATCTATCGTCATTTGTTGTAGTCACGGCAAACTAGATAGTAATCTGTGTACATGTAGCGCTATTGGTAATAATGTATTTCACATTAATAATGTAGGTGTTGGTAAATAGGGGGCCCAATATATTATATATCGTCAGTCCGTCACTGGTTACTGGCCTGCAGAACAGAAAATATCTGATTAAATACCGATGCCCCAAATATAGGTTAATTTGTTGTTTCTCTTTGGCAATGTATATGAACAGAACTGTAACAACTGATTAAATACAATTTGATTGTGTTTTCTTTTCATAAAATAGTAACCCGATAGCTGCAAATAAAAGGCATAACATTTATTTCATCATCGTCATGGCAACTGTAATACGTTGACTACTGTAAAAAGGGGAGTTTTGCCTATAATTGGATGGCACATTCGGTAGTAATACTATATAATGCGCCAAGGGTCTGGGATCAACCCCCACCCCAGACAAACTCATTAAATGTTGTTTGTTCCTGGCGTTAAATATAGTATTCCAGTTTTATATCAGACTGATTAAAAGTACTGTTTGTTTAAATGACTTTTATGTCATACTATATAGTATATATATATATATAGTCACCAGGACTATCTTTAAGTATAGAAAAAAAATTACTATACGCTTTGACGGACTTAAAAGTGACAGTAATATTTCTTTTTAAATAAAGATAGTTTTGAAATAAGTTTAATACCTCTGTAGTCAAATATCCATAACATAAGTGTTTTAACCTACTTATCTCGAACTCGTGTCAATATAATAGATTGTGTGTGAATTGAGATATGAGTCTGTTAAATTGTTTGTTAGAAATTTAAATACAAAAAATACAGTCGAATTTAGAACCTCCTCCCTTTATGAAGTCAGTTAAAAATAAAATTTAATAAATATTTTACAAGCGCTTTTATATAGTACAATGTGCTATCTATTTATTTTTAAATAGACGGTTACGGTTTTTGTTAAATGAAGCTGGAGGCTGTTCGGAAGCCACAAACCCAAGGGTATTTAATGGGATTGCAACCTACGTTTTCCATTATCAAGTTCTTTCGTTTCCTCCTATTGGTCCTACATAATCCCTAAGAGACATTTATAAACTTTTACGTATTTATTTTAGACAATGGGTGTAATATATATACATATATAATTATATATTAAGTGATTTATATATCACGAAGCTAGTACAATGTGTGAGGTTTTGTGAGAGTATTATTATTAGTATATTGCTGACTTGAGAAACGTTGTCATGTCTTAACTGTAACCTATGTTTATCGTGAAGATACATTTGTCTAGTTGTGTCAAACTGTACACAGGCGGCAAAAAAAAATAAAGACGGCTTAGTAACTTAAAAGTTCATCCCAGACAAACATCGTGAAACGGATTTACTACATAATGGTTATAAAACTGTTGCTTATCCAATTGAGGTTCAAAAATCAGTTTAATTATTAATTTTTATTTATAGTAAATAAATATCACTACTATTTTTTTTATAAATAAATAGATTGATAAATAACATTTCTATCTTATTTAATTTTAAAGTTTCCATTCATTACAACAGTGATTATAAAACTGTCACTAATCCAATTAAGGTTCAAAAATCAGTTTCATTATTAATTTTTAGTAGTTAGTTGCAAATAATTCAGTCTGGGAATATAAAAGGTGTCTTTATACAGTGCATTGCTACGTGAGTCCTGGTTAGTGCAGTGCTTTTGGATAACGGCCAGCGACTCCGGAGAAGGTTTTTTTTTATTAAGCCAGATCAATAGTAAGTATCTTTGAGATGTTATCTATATGATACATTACCCAGTAATTTCAATATTTTGCGGTTTGTTATATACAGTACATAAGGTTCGGTTTTGATTGATTTAGGTTAAATACAAACAAAGTGTATTGGAGTTGTATGAACTCCAACTCGTAGGATCAGCTTTGCATATTGATCAACAAAATCATACTTAGGTGGACCTTAAACAAAGGTCGTTTGCATCGGTATTCCACTGTCACCTATTTCTACCATACAAGAGAGAGTGAAATTACTGGGTAATGTATCATATACATAACATCTCAAAGTCGCAAGGAAGTCAACGCGCTAGTGATATCCTTGTGATAATATGAGCGTCTGTAGGCTGCAGAAACTCTTACTGTTGATCTGGTTTAATAAAAAAAAATCTTCTCCGGAGTCACT
Organism: Heortia vitessoides; assembly: GCA_020976665.1. NCBI lineage: Eukaryota > Metazoa > Arthropoda > Insecta > Lepidoptera > Crambidae > Heortia > Heortia vitessoides. Next base: position 15,784,375 of record JACJUM010003085.1, read on the forward strand.
GGCCGTCATCCAAGGGCACTGCACTAACCAGGACTCACGTAGCAATGCACTATATAAAGACATATTTTATGTTCCCAGACTGAATAATTTCTTATACACAAGTAGGCGTATATATTATTGTCAAAGCCCAATGTTATCAGTTAATTAACATAAACACAAAGAGGCTTATTACATTTATCATGCGAAATGTTCTGGAATAACAAATCTCTTATCCTCGGGGGTAAAACATAATTTAAAACGCTTTTTCTTGCGGTTCAAATAACGGTTACAAAATAACTTCTATATTTATTAAACTACAGATACATATAAGAATATACGGAACTGATTTTAATAGCTTTGCTTATTTTTTTTTATATTGCGAAGTCAATAAACAAGTATTCGGTCCGCATGATCGTAAACGTGACCGCAGTCTAAAGACGCCCGTGTTATCACAATATCACTAGTGTATCCGCAACTTTGTGAACTAAAAATAATATATCACATTTATTCAGTAATTACACTGCATATTTCACATTTTCATCCGGAACAAAGTCCACTGCTATACTTCCCAGGCCTCCCCAAACAAACCGGAAATTTTGCCCATAATTGCCGCTTTGTGCATTTGAGCTATACTTTATTGAATGGATGTTCGATATCCGGTACCGGGGGAGGTACTATTCTACTCTGCCGGTAATACACGGCTGAGAAATATAGTTGTGATATTTTTACATGATAAACATATCATGTTTACTATGACATAGACTGGTTAGCTATTCTGTAATTAAAATTTCATTCAATATTTTGCGCTTAATGTAATTTGCATCATATTACCTTTATATATTATTTTCTTCTTTAATATCTTTAAATCTAGACTAAAATATAAATATGAACATAAAAAAATTCAAACTTTTATAAAAATATCCATCCGCCAACAAATCTAAAGCAATGTTAATTTTATCGTTATATTTGCAAAGCCTTCTCAATCTCTTTCACGGTGACCATGTCACCGCTGTTGCAGACTTTCAAGAGGCATCCCTTCGGTCGTTAAAACATCCTAAGTGTCGTTCTGGTCCTGTCAGATTTCACATCAATGCCACATAGAGTCGATTAAGCCTAAGTAGAAATACCTTATTATTAATAAGCAGATTGGCCATTGACGACGATATTATTCAACGCGAATACCCAATGCTATGTTTATAATATTTAAAGGCATTATGCTGTGGGGCAGATTAGATGCCGTGATATACCAACAGAGTAAATGCCGCGATGTACAACACGATTCCCCAGTGCGGCAATTACGAGCAAATTCCCCCTTTCTTGGGGAAGCTTATGTCGAGCAGTGTATTTCCAGTAGCTGTAACAATGAAAGCTTTATTCCATGATAATATAATCTACGGTATAACTGTAAATACAGGCAGAGTAAAATAGTACCTTCCAGTGTAATTGGCGTCGAAAGAAGTGACTGAGGTACTGGAACCGAAAGATGGCGGTATCATATGTAAGAAGGCCATCGCGAAGTTCTGCGATTGCTACAATCCCTGCAAAAAAATAATAAAATCCTCTTATCTTTGAGAGCCCTATTTTCAACAGATGAATAAATAATACACTAGTGAGCCTGTCACGTTTTTAATAAGCCAGTGATCCGATTTGGCATCTGGACAATTTAACCTGGAGCAATTTGTTCAATTATAATTAATTCTAGCGACATCACATAAAAGGAAATTACGCTGAGTTGAGAAAAGTAGCTATAACGCCAAGTGTTGTTGCAGATATCAGATGAAATAGGAATTACAAATATGATACTTTACGTATTATATATACGTATCAAACAAATCGTCTTATCATTAATATTTAGCTTAGATGGCAATCAAACCGAAACCGAATGTGCCATTGAACCAGGCATGAACCTAAATGCAAGGATGCTTATTGCTTAATCCAGGAAAAGGTCCCTTGGAAAACGTTGTAAAGTGAAGTTTACGTGAACAGTCTCGGGCAAAGAGCTAGTATGAAAAAACAGGAGTTTGCGTAAAAGTCTTCGCTTTACAAACAGTGGAATATAAGAACCTAGTCAGCGTATACAACAGTCGAAATATTTAGTTTAGATAGTCACTAAAAACATTTATGACATAGTATTGTAACAATGTTCTCAGCTAATTAACTCGCAACATTAAGAAAACTCCTTACATTTGTCACGTAGAATGTTCTAGAATCGCGGATATGTTACCCTCGAGGGGCACGAACCATTATTTATGCCCTTTTCTTGCGACTGTGTTTGTTTTGCCCTCTGATAATAAATTGTGCTGCTCGAAGTTTGTGAAATTGGATGTTAACTCAAATGTAGGTATGGTATCCATGTGATCGCTTTGGAATTATAATTCAACCAACTGTACTTGCATTGTGATGACTGATCCAATTACTGGCAAATGTGAATTATTCTTTAAATGTAATGTTATTAACTCGCTTATGATACTCGAAGATTATTTATATATATAGTCGGCATCTATGTTGCTATTTATCTATACTGCAACTAAACGTCTGGATAGATTTGTTTAATTTTTTGTGAACACATTAATTTAGGCCTCTATCATTTTTCATTCACAAATCAGCTCGGTAAATGGCGGTTCTACAGTCGGTATCTAGTTTGTTTATTAGGACAACGTCTGTTAGACCCGCTAGTATAATTAAAAAAGGAAATTCACACAACATCTTATACATTTATATAGATATATAATAGATTTTTACCGATTGTGTTCATAAAGCGTGGCTTTGTAGCTTTGATACTACAGCCTGTCTCCTTCCTGTTGTATTTAAGCAACGCAGTTTCAGATGAATTTACCGCCATCTGTTGGTTCCGATACCTTAATCCTCTCGCAGGCACTTGCTACAAAATAAAGTAAAATTCTACTACGCCGGTACTTAATGGCCTAGTAATATACTGAATATGCTATACCCGTGGAGTAACGACCAAGTACAAAAGTATCTCTTATAAAAGTGGTTTAGGTACTTGAACCAACAGATATCGGTATATAGGAAAACCTGAAATAGCCTAGCTCAAATACAACAGAGCATGAACAGGCAACAGAACTCCTGTATTGCACCAATGCCTGCCCAGTGCAGCAATTTATTTATGGGCTAAATTCCACCGTTTTCGGGAAGGCTATATCCGGCAGTGGACGTTGTACGTCGGAAGACAGGAAGCTTGCTTGCCAACTTTGTAATTATTAACATGTTCCAGTGACATACATTTCGGAAAAAGCTAGGAATATTAATTATCACAATATGACAGACCAATCTAAATATGAATTAGTTGTCAAAAAGTTTGTCTTAAATAATAAGACTACTCTAACGGCATCATACCAACTATTAGAAGTCTACTGCTAGACATAGGCCTGTCAAAAAAACGAGGAATTTTGCCCAGAATTATACCGCCATCTGTCGGTTCTGGTACCTTAGTCGCCTCTTACGACACCTGGTGCAGTGGGAGGTAGTATTCTACTCTGCCAGTACCATACTGCTATGCGGAAACCGTTATCACGAATCACGGAAATAGCTGGCTGAGTTAGATAAATATTATATCACTTGCACGGAATCTAAAAAGGGAACACAGTCTCACAATTTTAGGAATCCCGTCAAAAAGATGTGTTACGTATTTTCAAATGTAAATAAATTATTTCGACGTGCCGTAGAATTTTTAACGAATTCGCTGTTAGGTTTTGCACATCGCTCGCTAGATGGAGCTTTGTGACAAAATCCTCTTTTGTTTTAGGCACGTGGTACACTATCGTTGAACAAAACTAGAGGTGTGGTCACATCGAATTTCTTTTAATGAAAATATGTAACTAGGGATAGAACATTATTGTCATTAAAATAAATTAGGAATGTTCACTAATTACTTTTTATATCAGCATTTTCTTTGAGATTACCTTCTTTATGATAAAGACTTTAAAATTTGTAGTGTTTTATTTTATTTATTTAGTCGCTTACTGATGCAATGCGGTACTTTGCGAAAATAATAAGACCATGTATTCACAATTATGTAATTAAGGGAACTCGCTTTATATTATAACGATAAGTCTAATTGCGTCGCTCATGTTTCTTTCCATTGCCCCAAATATTCAACATTCCTTTTAATGAATGAATAATCTATAATATAAATAATTATAAATTCATATAACAAATGCCCGTGCTTTAAATACCCGTGTTATGGATATAAAAATACTGAATGGAACGGAATTACTGTTAACCAAGCGTAAAACAAACAAAAATGCTAATTCCGTGAAAATTTGTTGTATGTGGGAACCGAACCCACGACCGACGAACGATTTTATCAATAAGTTTGGCCGTAGATAACTCTAATCTAGCGGATATTTTTATAGTTCCATACAGTTTTAGGGTATTGCAATACTGATGACTGGTGTATTTGTAGTATTAAAAAAATAAGCTTCTGAATGTACGCTGTCGAAAACTACGACTCTATTTTTTAATATTTCGCAGGGCAAGGAGGAAAATGTTTTTAGAAAAATATCAGAAAATGGTACATGCGAATATAATTTTACCTTCAAATCATTACAGAGTATAAAAAAAGCTTTTCGCTGTCTGCCGCTATCTTTACTCGTACCTAACCCCTTAAACAAAACTACGCAACGTATTTTACGAGGAAAGTTTATATGCATAATGCAGCATAATAAAATAGAGAAACAGTTATAATTTTAAAAGTTTTAATATTTGAAGTCGTAAATAAACATGATTATTTGCGAATACATTGCAAAAGAGGGCTGACCGGATATATAGATACCAGATAGATCAAAATTAAATTTTGTTGTGCTTTGCATGTACATAAAAAATCGAAAAATATATCATCGAGACTCGATGATATATTTTTTTACTATATAAATACAAGTTCTTATGGAGCCCTAGAAAGTAAAATAAAGCAAAATCTTTATAAAATTTCAACAAAAGCCTTTCCAATTTAATCTTTGTTTACATCATGTTAGTAGAAACGGAACAGAAATGTATGTTTAAAACGTAAGAACAATGTGGATACGCCTCAACAAACATTTTTATACACTATAATGACTGCACAGTGTCGCATCCACGCTAATGGACTGCATACCGCATCAGGTTTTTTATTTTTTACATTTCGCCTCCATGTGTCGCATTATTTTCGGCGCTTCCCTGAAATGTTTTAAAACAAAGATATTTTTAATTCAAAATGTTTGAACGGTATAGCCTACCAGTTCCTAGGCTTAGTGAACATTGTAGCCGAATAAAAATAGTAATGAATTCAGACAAAATCGCGTACATTGAACTGACTCCGAGATAAGTCGCTTAAAGCTTAAAGTATTATCGATATCAGCCAATAGAGGCAGAGTAGAAAAGTCTTCCCCTGTACTAGGTATCTTAAGAGGTGACTGAGGTATATCATTCTGAAACAGTGCAACCAAATACACATGGCGGGGATCCCCGTCGCAAGAGCTGTGCTCTGCCATTGCCAATACGCTTGTCCAGCGTGTCAATAATAGGCAAAATTTATTCTTTCTTAGAGAGGCCTATGTTCAGTACTGGACTTCTTAATGTTAGAAATATTAAATACAATTCCTTATTATTTTAGTTAGGAATATTAAATCATTCTGTCACTTTCGGTTACTTAGAACACTTTATACAAAAGGAGATACTATTTCTTTTCAGCTGCTACATAAAAAATCTCGAAATATCTTATTTTTCCGTAAGATCTGCTTCATATTACTCTAAAAATTATTCCTCGATAATTCCTAGAATTTAGATTGAGAAAGCAATCGCTCAGTGATTGGCTGTTAATAAAAGCGATTTTCAGGATGTAACGCTTAATTTTGATTCTCGAATAAAGATCCAGTACTGTATTATTTAATTCATCGTAATGTCTCGCTGTTTGTTGAAGAAAATCCTGGGCTCTAGTTGAGTCCAGTTTATGAAAAACATTTTTGCGAAATTCTCTCGGGGTTGCCTGGTAACGCACAGTTCTTTCTTTATCATTTTCTAATAAAAGCTTAAAAAACTTTAATATTGGTTCAAACACTTACTTACCTTTAAAAGGTTAGTAAAAATTGTATTCTATAAATCCGAGAAATAGAGGTTTATCAGCGTATATATATTAAAAACTGATAGTTTTATCTTCATTTAATGCTAGTAAATGGCGAAATATTTATCCAATGAACTCAATGAAGCTACGCTCTGCAATTGTCACCTCGCTTGCCGAGCACGCTAAAAACAAAACACGTCAATTGGCTAATATGACAATGATTATCAATATATAATTATACTTTATTTAATAGACTATAAGAAAATCATAGTTTATATGTTACTATAGAGTTTACTGTGGTAAGAAAATAACGTACAAGGTAAGCACAAATCCTTCTCTCCCATAGAGAACACTAAATGTTTAGTTTATGGCGTTTTCTCATCACCAACTTTGTGGTCAAAACTCGTATACAAAGGTGCCGCTGTCTTTACCCTTGCGGCGCTTTCGGGGACCAATAACAGTGCAGGCTCCGGAAGAGACTGGACCTAAGTCCACTTCCTCTTATCCAGAGAGGAACCGAATCTGTAAAGTCGCTTAACGCTCGTTGTCGTAATCTCATGATATGAAGCTTTGTTCCAGATAGCCGAAAATTTCCTTTTTAACCGAGGAGGTGCCGGAGCTGCATGGCATGTTCGGAGCTGTATGGTTAGAAAAATCATCTACATTCAAACAGGAGACATTTATTTCTATAATATGTTCGATTCTAGGTTGGATCATGGGCACAAGATATTCTAGCCAATCTTAATCCAAATGTTTAAAACAATTGTCCAACCGTGCGAAGCTATGACTGGCCGTTATTAACTATAATTTTAGCTCTTATAAATCTAAATAAATTTAGGATGAATTGTGATACGGCAACTTTGAGGATTATTTTATGCGTAATTCTGCCAATATAATCTTTTAAATAGCCTATGATCTAGATTACAATTTTAAAGGCTTTAGCCAAATATTTTTAGGAATATCATTTTTAAGTCGCAAAATAAGTTAACAGGTGTTCCCCGTCCTAGATCGTATATTTTATTTTGCCAACAAGTCTTACACATGACAATAACACAGGTGATAAATCTAAGTCGAGCGCACACCTTCACTTCGGAGTTGACTCCGGTTTATTCTCCGAGATTTTACTTTTTATAATGTTTACTTACTATTTTGTTAATGAAAAAACTACAAATAAATTACAAATACAACAAAAAAGTATTATAAAATATGTTGCAGTCCTTCTAGAGATACAGATAGATACATACTCTAACTATTTAGGTAAAAATTTTTACAAAGTATGTATAATTATAGATATGCGGAATTCCCGAAAACTCCCGACAAGATCATAGCTAAGTAGTAATATGAATAGAATATCTTAATCCTTCTCAATCTTATAAACCTTATCCGTTGGTTACCCTATGTAACCAAAACATCGAAAATAAATTAATTAAAAATATATTTTTATGATCCGATTTTTTACTGTGCATTAAAGACTGCGAAATAATTGGTGAACGTGTCACTTTACGTGATAAATTTTGACTCTTTTGTCAAAACAAAAATTAAATCCTCACTAAGAAATTAATACATTCATAATTCTTAAAATCAAATTAAGAAATACTTACCTCTCAAGAGGCAATTGGTGTGTTTTTCATGATAACAGTTGTTTTAAGAACGTAATAAATTATTTAGTATCATACTTAAACGAGTGTTGGCTTTCCGGTGTCGAGTACAGGCGCAATAAATCTTCGCTGAGCACGCGCTCGGTTTCGAACAGATCTCAACTCGTTGAATCGAGTAAATTCTTCTATCGGGGTTTGTTTGGTAACAAAACATTTTTGCGGCTTCCTGTTCCAAATGGAATCTCATAGAAAGGTCATTTGCGTTGTTACCTCACTAAAACCTATTACTACCGCCAAACAGAAGGGTAAATTACTGGATAAATAAATAATAATAATATATATATTCAAGCTACAAGGTTGGCAAAAATTATTTATTTTTATGATGATATATGCGTCCATAGGCTGCGGGATCGCTTACTATCGCTACGCTTATACGTATTATACTTATTGTACGCTTGTTTGTCGATTTAGTCATAAAAGGAATCAAAATATATTATTTGTTTAAAATGGGTTTCGTTATATCAGCAGCATATTGGACAGAGGGATTTTGGATCTTTACCCACAAAGGCCAGGCTAACAGGCGTGGTAATCGAAGAGATTGTATCTTTGCGATGAAACTACTTCTGTAACCAGTATCCCAAAGAAAGTGGTAAGACATTGCCTCTTAAATAATTTGAGGTAAGGTACTGTGAGGAGAGTTAGCCGTGAGATACCGGCAAAGTAGAATAGTAACTCCCCCTGTACCAAGTGTCTTGAGAGGCGACTAAAATACCAGAACCAACGGATGGTGGTATATCAATCTAAAACAGTGCAGCTCGAATGCACATGGCGGGGATGGACATTCCCGTTGTGAAAACTGCGCTCGGCGACTGCCAGCTCACTTGACTAGCTCGAGAATCATGGGCGAAATTCCCCATTTTTTTGTTAGGCCTATTTAATGATGATGAAGAAATTACTTGAGAAGCTGTAGAGGGTTGGGCATGTTGTCTCAAGTGTTATTATTCTGTGTGATATGACTTTGGAGCCATGTATTTCTTTCTCATTTAATAATATACACATAAAAAGATATCATGGGCATAATAAGAATAAAGTTATTTAATATATCCAAAACAAAATAGTACCTTACTTATAGCCAACCGAATAAAAAGTCTTGCGTATCCCCCACGAAATTTAATTAAAATCGACTGACAATTGTAGTTATTAAACAAATTTACTTCCATATTCCATAGCATATCTAATTCGCGAGTCAAATAATTTAACCTGTAACTATTTATTTATTTGTTTATTATATTGCACAATATATGACAAAAAATAATAATGGCAATTAATTAATACTCAGACACAAACAAGCACAGATATCATCAGATAAAAAATATTTGTCCTGGGTGAAGATTAAACCCACGACCCCTGGCGTATATGATACCATCTGCGAACTCGGGTCTGTCAATATGATGATAATTATGAAGAATACTACTACAATACATGTCAATATTTACATGCCATGCCAATAGTATCAGGTGTAAGAGGTGACTAAAGTACTAGAATCGATAGTGTAGCATGCATGCACAGGGCGTGGACGGGCAGCGGCATCCAATTGCCCAATCCTATTGCCCAACGCCAGAGCAGCAATTATGAATAAAATCCCCCCTTTCTTGGGAAAGCCTATGTCCAGTAGAAGACTTTGAATGGCTGATATGAAGATTATGCAAATAGTGAGCAATGAAGAGCATAAAGAACCTGTTAGTGTTCAATAATTTATTAACATTTGGTATCGCGGTAGAGAAGCTGTCTGCGGTTTGCCTAATAATTTTCACACCCAATCTAATTCGCTGACAGACGTTGCCTGTCCATAAGACAGGCAACGTCGTAAACGTAGATATACACAAAATTATATACCTACGTTTATAATAAAAAAAATTGAATACAAATCGAGATACAAACTATCCTTACTCTCGAATTGGATCAAACTGTACGTTAAGTAAACACGCCTGTGTCCCAGCAGGGTAGGCAGAGACTATGGATTTCCAATTGATACGATCTTAGCAGACCTTTCACGCTTACCTTACTCGCATTGGTCCTTTCCTACACGCTCGTTTATTCTTAGTACTTCTGACCCGGCTCTTCTTTAAACCTCGTCTACCTGGTTAAGATATGTTCGTCTCGGTCGTCCTATACCAACTCTTCCGTTCACTTTCATTCTATATATTTGTGCAGTCATTTTACTTTTATCTATCCTTTCTACATGTCCAAACCATCTCAACATTCTTTTTTGTATTGTTGACACAATATCTTTTTTTACAGCACATCGATCTCTTATCACACTATTCTTCAATCTATTTCTCAAACTCACACTATACATACTTCGCAGTGCTCTCATTTTAACAGCATTTACTTCCATATGTCTTAGTTGGAACTTACATACCTCTATGAACAGCCAGTAGCGCTCATAAAAGCGTATTAAACAAATAAATATTAATGTTTAGATAAACCTACATCAATCTCTTCTAATCTCGACTTATAAAACCTTTTTTCTCTATTGTACAGTTGTAGGCATTAAATTAGGATTTGAAATTAGTTAAATTTCATTATCATAACCGAAAATATTTGTTCCAAGCTCTCCGTGTGTATTATGATTTAATTCTTTGTGGTAATATAAATTAACACAATATCTTATACATTGGTACCTATTCATTTTCTAAATTTCTAGTGCCTAGAAAGTGCATTTAAGTTTTACCACGTTTTTAAATGTAACACTGATATGGTAAATTAACAAAAAATTGATTTGTTTGCGTCCCAGATAACTCGAGTGACTTGAATTCCCTTCAGTTTCCTAGCACAATAACACAGTGCTATCTTACACCACACAGCCGCCTGTGACTTGGCTTGCACGCTGGCGCACCCATTTGAACTCAAAGTCTGTGGTTTATGACTGGTGGCGATAACACTCATCGCTGAATCTCCGAAGACGTATGTTGTTTTCAAGTGCGCTTTCAACACATTATAACATAAAATTCTCGTTTGGATTTCAAACGGCGAACGGGCTTTTGTGTTCGCCTGTGGCGGGGTGAGATATGAAATCGTTACAGAGATTAAAGTTTGTTCCCAGGAAAAGATTCAGGTGGATTCCACGTCCATTTGTTGTGTTGTGCCGTGAGCGAATCAAATCGTACTTTATGTATATATAAATGCGTATGAGACAGGTATAATTCATCAAATCTTTAGTGTTGATTTTTGAATGTTTGCTAAAATTAAACAGTAAAAATAAATTAAAACTTGTGAGGTCTGAATTAGAAATTTACAATTACTTCAATTGTAAATTTCAAATTCTGACACATCCTTATCAATTTTGAGAATAGTTGCCGCAAGATAAGCAAAAGTCAAACAGAAAGTGTAAATAGTTAAATAATACGCGTTTGGAAGCCGTTAAAAAGGTCGTTTTAATATATGGAAATGTTTTAAAAAAATGACTTTACTATAAAATAGCAATGTACTATATATATAGATATTACTATAATCTTTTTTACTGCCATAATATTCTATCATTTCTCTTCTCCGGTGACTTGCAATTGACGTCTGAGTAGTCCAGCATAAGGTTATTGAAAAAAAAATTAAACTACAGATGTTTGTGCCAACAAATAACAAAGTAATACGTGAACATATTTAAACCGTTAACATTTCACCATTCCAACGCCCCAGACATTTCTAACAATTCCCATTCCCAACGATTGTTTGATTTACCACGAGCATTTAGACCTCCAAACGGAGCCGGCACAATTAAACATATTTATCCAATGTTAAATTAAATTTGTGCCTCTGAAAACAATAATTAGGTTGTCGTAATTAGAACTACAGAGCTGAATATGTAATGGCCGCCAGTTGATGCCCACGTACGACATTAGCATGCCCCCCACGTTGGGGGTGGTGGGGAGGATTCAAAAAAACACCTGTTCTCACTAATTGAAGTTTTCGCATGTGTACCTGTGTGAGATGTGGTTATGTTTGCGGTAAATATGTTTGTTTCTAGTGTTAAGTAAGAAGACAATGTTTTGAACATACTCTCTTTATTAAATGTATGAAATATTTTTGTACTGTGTAACAAAAGAGTATTTACTCCAATTTACTCTTGGTCATAACAAAACGGACCGAATCTTATTGTTTATAGATATTCACACACCACCTCATATACTATATGATAAGTCGCTTAAAACACTTGTGTTACATACTTTAGACAACAAAGGAATCACAAATGTAATAATTAAATACATATTTTAGACACAGAACATACTTAAATATCATCATATAAATATTAGTCCTGGGTAGGAATGACGCCCACGACCCCTGGCGCTTAAGATAGGGTCACTACCATCTCTGTCATAGGGCCCAACTATAACATAATTTAAAGGTAGTTTTGTGTTTGTTCAAACTTACGCGTCATCTCAACAACAGATTATTCATCTCGTTTTTAATAAAAAAAAAACGATGTAATTAAAACACTTGTATACATATATCGTTTTCATATTTAAAGTCGGTATTTCGTGTTTTAATACCCGAATATGGTACTTTAAAAGTATCTTAAGATACTATTCGACAATAGGATTAATACGGAATGTCTAACATAATTATGCATTAAATCACTTGTTATTCGATCAACATTGTCCAATTAACAAATTTTTCATCGTCAATGTGTAACGGTTCTGGCGACAAATTGGTATAATATTGCCTTGAAGCACCTGGTTCTGTGCCCTTGTGTTCCCTTCATTTGCCAAGTCACACTACACTAACTATAATAATGAACAAATCGCCATAAGGAACATTAGACTTGGCACTATTTTGTCTAGATTTAATTACTTTTTAGAGATGAACAGACAGCTCCATCGAGACTTGGCTAGTTTTTTACAGAGTGTTTTTGGTGGGATTTCACTTCTTTTTGTAGAAACCTTATTTAATCATTCGTCTATTGACTATTTCTTTTTGTAAACTTGTAAGTATAAGAATAAAAGCCAGTCTAGTCTCTTCCAGAGTTTTCATTTTATTTTTAAGCGCATTAAAAGCAGAAGGAGAGTCATTCGTCCGGCAGTGGGATGCTATAGGCTCGTTTAAATTAAAGGATGTGTCCCACTCGCTGGATTTTTGCAATGACAGTCTATTTTTTTATGTACCTATAGTACAGCTGATATCAGCTAAGGATTCTTCATCAGATACTTTAGACCTTCGATTTTTGACATCAAATGAAGCAGCTAACCAAATTAAATATTTTTTGTAAAGGCGGTATGTCGATTTTTTTAATAGTTTGGTTGGGCTGTTGTGTTTTCTAATCAGGGTCACCAGGTACTCCAGATCTTCGATTACCGTAGTTTTTATAGTTTTCTCCTTATTTGGCTATTAAACCCTAACTATGTACCGAATTTTAGCTCTCTGAGTTTATGGGAAGTACTAGTTCTATTTTGATGATCATGAGTAGGTGAGTGAGTGAGTGTGTGTCATAAATGCGAAACTTTGCTTTCGCTTAACTTCGGAACTATAAGTCCCGCAGACTTGAAATTTTGGATTTTAAGTATGTTATCATAGCTTACTGGATGATGAAAATTTCTGCGTTCTGGTTTTATCCGGAGGTTCTCGAATAGGGGCCTGAAAATGTGGTGAAATGGTTCCAGTAAAGGATGGTACAGCAGTTTTTGCTTCGCGCTCGACTTGGTGGAGGTACTGCCGTGCCCCCAGATATATGAACAGTCGTCATAGGATATAAGATATCTTTAATTATATAATTATTACGATACTAAAACTTTGTAATGCTTCTATTATTTCATTAGCAGCTAAAAATAATGTCTAAGTTCATTGAAGGTCAACTTATCCAAGATAATCTTTGTTTTTAAACTAGTAGTTAGTTGGCTCAGCCATTGTTCAACCATAATTTGGTCAGTTTTCTAAGCTCGAATTTTCTTTCAATTTTAATGTGTACAAAGAATATAATCAATAAAGCCTGCAGATAATATTATTGTTCACTTTTTTATGTTATGAAGTCAGCAAACAAGCAAACGGTCGACTTGATAATAAACATGACAGCAGACACTTGTGTCATCACAAAGATATCACTAGCGTGTCGTCAACCTCGGGATCTGAAGATACTATAACATATCTACCCAGTAATTTCATTGCCTCACTCACCCTTCAAACCTCAAGACGGTGTGCTGCTGGTATTATATGTATTTAAGGAACACTGCTATAAGTGGATAGAAATGTAGAGATAGGTGCGAGTGAGATACCAATGCAGACGACCTTTACAAGAGGTCTACCTCTAGTATTCACTTCTCACGTTCTCATTTCATTAGGTATGTCAATTTGTCATTCAAATGTATTATCTGAAACTATCGTTTTAATGTATTTATAGTGTTTTTTACATAAAAAATATGCTTTATGGACTTCCAAATAATTTCAACTATGTCAAAATGTTCACTCGTGTATTTAGATAAGAAATCATATTAAAAAGTATATATTGTTTATTCTTTTATTTTAGGTTAAAAAAGTAATAAATAAAAAAATAAAGTAAAAAGTATTCTGTGCACATTACAGAAAGCGACATTATATATGATATTCTATATAATGAGTATGTTAAAAGTATCAATCATACTTTATTTATAAAATGATTACACTAGATCCGTGGGTTGCGTCCATATTGCTGAAAACGGATAAAAAACACGCGTTCACGAGTGTGATGACGTGAGCTTTCTGAACTGTCCCTTGCGTGGAAACGAAATATATTTGAAATAATAAAATGGCAACACTGATAATAAAGACATTACGTACGAACATAGAATGGTAATTATCAAATAGGGTATAATTGTTATGTAATTAGGTTATAGTAGTATTTTATAAATGTTATAAAATAGCAGAGATTAGATTTTTTGTTTCTAATAAATAAACACCAAAACAACTTAGACGGTAAAAAAATATTCTAAATTGAAATTCCGAAAAATATCAAGGAAATATTTGTGAATCCTTAACTATTATGTATTTATTAAAAATATAAATAATCTTTTTGCCAATTTTTTTCCAATTCAGTAAGACCATTTCAGCTTGAAAAAGTAACTAACATCTACCCAAATATACAAACTTTCGCAGTTGTAATATTAGTTGGACTAGTATACTAGCATGGAGCATATGTAGTGCACCAAGGGTCATGAGTTCGATTCCGACCCAAGGCAAAAATGTAAATGATGTTATTTATGTTTGTTTAGTCTCTGGATGTTATCACACTAAAATAATAAAGGCAAAAGTTTGTAAGTGTATAAGTTTTAACTATATCACACTAAGACAACCGATACTGGTACTGAGCTTTAAAAAAATATTTGTAATGCTTGGGAGGAATTGTGTTATTCTCTAGGAGTCTTTTGCGTTATCCAAAGCTTTTGATTGTGTGCACCATAAAATATTGGTTTGAAAACTACACAATTCAAGTAGGTTACAAGTTCCATTTAAAACTTATTAAAGTTATATTTAGAAATAGAGTGCAAATAATTGATACGAACGGTAGACGATCACCGGGTCGCTTATTTCAATAGGTGTACCACATCCTTGGACCATTCCTGTACCTTGTCTACATAAATTATTATCTCTGTCTACATAAGTTGTAAAAAATAATCATGATATAATGTTGTTTGCAGGTACGTACATGTTTTTTTTTTTTTGACACGATTTATTAACACATCACTCTTATTTAAAGTTAAAAGACAACATCGAATTTACGACGATGTAAATAGTTCTATATCAGATGTTTATAATTTTAAATTAAAAGAAGGCAAGATGTATAACATTTGTCACACCCAATGTGAAACATATAAAAGCAAATATTATTATTAATAATGAGGTATTGGAATTAGTCAAAGCTATAGTATTCTTAGCTATAACTATAGATGAAAAAATGCAATGGGGACCTCATATAGTGAATCTCTCGAGTAGACTTAGTTCTGCGGCTTTTGCAGTACTTGTGTATGCGTCAATTAACAGGCTTAGAAACTGCGCGGCTCGTTTGTTTCAACGTCTTTCACAGCATTATGTCCAATGGTATTCTACTAAGAGTAATTCTACTGACATAAATGCATTTGTACTGCAGACAAAGGCTATTCGAGCAATTTATAAAATGACACGGCGAGAATTTTTAACACAAAAATTCAAAAATAATTAAGTAATGAATGATCACAAAAATATGACTGATTTACAGAAAAATAGTGACATACATAATACTAGAAAAAAGTCTAAGCTTGCAGTGTCAATTGATAAGTAAATCTTTCAAGTAAAAAAATTTGTAAATCTTTCAGGTGCAACAGGGTACAAGGTTTTATAATAAAATCCCAAGTAGAATTACCAATATACCTATAAAAAAATTCAAGAATCGCGTAAAAGATAAACTTATTGGTAAGTTACTGTTACGTACTGCTTGAAAGATGATATTAATGATGACATTGCTTAGGATTGAATGGAAATGCTCTAACATCTATTACTAAGACGGTTTGGGTTCCAATATGTCAGTTTTCAAGTGGCTTGAGTCATGAACCTGCTATAAACTAAATTATAAGACCCTTCTGTTGCCGGCAGACTGGGTTAAAGTAGGACACTAAATGGCCTTTTTGTTTTAATGACTCTTATAACACAGGTTGTCACGGTCATCGGTCATTTGTGTAAAATTATAATTTGCAAATGTTTACTCATAGTTTTAAAGATTTAAAAATGCCTATGACAGGCCTATTCAAATAAAGATATATTTGACTTTTACGATGAGTGCTGTTTGCGCTTCTAACACCTGTCAAGTTTCATCTGCAAATCTAATTAACATCACCAAAATCATGCCAGCCATTGGATGTCCAATGCTGGACATAATCCTCTCTAAGAAATGGGGTTTTTTGCCCATAACTGCCGTACTGGGCAAGTGTATTGGCAATCGCAGAGCGCAGCTATCGCGACGTGGATGCTGCTGACCATCCCCGCTTGTGCATTTTAGCTGCACGGTTTTGGATGGATATACCGCCACCGGTCGGTGTACCACCTAGTACCTTTGTTGCCTCTTACGATATCTGGTGCAATAGGAGGTACTATTCTATTCTGCCGGCACCCCACGGCACCTAATTAACATAGTGTTTTATTATTTACTTTTATTGTTCGCAGGGGAAGGAAAAGTACGCGGTTAAAAAGGGGAGCTGCTAGTATTTGATATATTTAAGTATTACATTTGTCTTTCCTCCATTATCTGATACCTGTATCACAAGTGCTTCAAGTGGCTTATCTCGTCATGTCAATTTTATTACTAACATATGAAATTACCGTTGAAATAAATGATAAGCAGGTCCATTATTGAGGTCGTTCGTCAAAATTTGAGTTGGTAATTCTAATTTAACGCCTCAAACAAGAATCTCGTCAAACACAGGTACCCATTCTGCTTGAAGACCTCGCCCGTCTGATGTCTGGGCCAGCCGTAAACGGAGGTTAGAGTGCCCTCAAATTTTAGTGCGACCCAAAGTAAAATTTGGAGCACCTCGTTAATCCGGAGATTCTTTAAAACTTTTTCGCTGGGCCTTAATTAAATTTGGTCAGAGTTACAAGGATGTGCCATTACTCGGTCGAGTGTGGCGTGTTACGCGGTGTGATTTACTCGTTTTATGTTTACTTCACGCTGTTTATTTACAGGTGAGTGTATGAAAAATGTACAAATATAAACATATATTACCTCATTTCTGAACGTGACTTTATAATGCGGCCAGCAGAAATTTTCATATATTAAAAGCAGTCTATATCTTTTTCAGGGTCCAAGCTATCTGCGTGCCAAATTTGGTTGGTTCATTTATTTAACTTGGAAAGCGTCAGGTACATTTTCGGTTACAAATTTCGGTTGCAAATTAATTTAGTGGGCAGTTTCAGAAACATTTTTAAAATTAACAAATTAATATTTGAATCTTAAACAATTCATCAATAGTGTTCTCAGAATTTAAACAAATGTCGGAAGAACATTAATTGAACGATAGCTTTGCGAGTAAATTTAATATTTTGCTAGAAAATTGATTTAAATTTATTTTACAAACAACCGAACGAAATTTACTGGAACATATTAATTAATTTCATTTTAATTGAATACTGGCTGTCAGGTTTTGATTTTAAATTATGCTCGTTCAACCGTAGTAAACTATGTTTCACAACATGTCCCAGCATGTTCGAATAACCGTAAAGATTATGTTTATATATATGAGAAAACTAGCAGCGCCTCGCGGTTTTACCCGCTTTCAGTTGTAGAACAAACTTAGTATAATTTATGCTCCGCTGTTATTAGTCCTCGTGATGTTATAATGTTATTATATTCTCGATAAGTAAGCTAAATAATAATGATTTTTTCTGATCTTGTAGTTTAGATCCTGCGTTAATATGTGAATCAGTTAGTCAGCTCCTATTTTATATATAGATACAGCATTATTATACACATACATACGAGTATATACAGAATAACATTTTATTGAAAATCAGAGAATTTTCATACCAACTTTGCTCCCCCCCTTTTACTCCTTGAAAGGATAATTTTCGAAAAATAAATCTATACATATTTTATGATTTTCAACCGTCATACTGAATTTGATTTGAATAACCTTAAAAACAGCAAAGATATTGAATCTGCATCCCCATTTTACCCTCTCAGGGAGGGAATTTTTAAAAATTCTTTCTTAGTGCTCCTTAATATTATAAAAGGAACATCTTTGAGAAAATTAAAATTTCTAACCCTTATATTTTAGGCCTTGCATTGATATGTCAGGCAGCCAGTCAGCTTATCCTTTTATACATGTATAAATTTAATAAAAAAGACTTAAAATATTGTGCATTGTCATAATATATTTGAATTAACTAATACGTGAAACGAAAAATTAGTACCTTTGTTTAAGGAATTTTTGCGTAATGTTAAAACCGTTGAAGTAAAGAAAAAGCGACTTGAGCTAATTCTTTACACAAAATGCACTATAAATACATCAAATTTATTAATATATATATAACTCGAATAAAGAAAACATTAATTGCCTATTGAATGTCAAAGAAATAATGAAAAAGATTTTACAAAATTTAATGAATTATGATCTACTTTCGAACATTGGTACCTTTTATTTTATTAAGGAATAATTGAGTTATAAAAATAATATTCAGAATAGTCTTTGACTACTTATAAACACGGTTTATTTAACTTTCTGTTGTTGTTTCTTTTATATTTCTCAAAAATAACAATCGTTTTGGTAATATTTCAGTCATTAGTATTTATTAATCATTTAGTAGTTTATTTTATAGAACCATACTAATTTCATTCATATATACATATATATATATATATATATATGTATATATGAATATATGTATATGTATGTATGTATGTATATATATATATGAGTGTACGAGTATTATATATAGTATATATATAGCAATTTGAAACGTGGTTTATTTAATTGTTTACATTTTTTATTCGTCGTTCAGGTTACCTTGCGGCAACGAATCCGCAAGAATGATAAAACATTATTAGAAAATATTATATAACAATATTAAATATAATTAAATTTATATTTTAAGTCTTCTGATAATATAGTCGTTATGGTGTCGGTATGGCTAGATTTAAAATTGCCTGATTTGTCATTTACATTTTAAAACCGAATAAACTCCGTGAAATGTATATAATATTTAAAATATTTCTGTCATAAACCGTGTTTCCAGTTGATAATTAATTGGTTGCGATCCAAAGAGGCAATTTTCTTCCGGAGTGAAGACCACCTCCTAAGGTTCTTTATTAAAGGCAGCTAATATTTTATCTTAGGAGTTCCTAACTAAATATAATAAGGCTGTAGGAGGGAGTGAGGGGTGTCTCGATATTTTCACGGTTCGTTATCGAGTATTTACTTGGTCCCTGTTGATAGGGAGCACAAATTTCTGATTCTATCATTGTCTTGGGGAATATAGAATTAGAATATAGAGGTTTGTTAGCATTATTAGTGAATACATACTTAAATATATATGCAGTACAAATACACATCCAAATGAATCAATCTCTTTATTTGATAACCCTCGCAAGTACCAGAAAAAATATGTTTTTTTCGACATTGCATTAGAATTCTTTAAAATTATGTGTTTTTCACCTTCCTCTTGAATCACTCTATCTTTGAAAAACCGCATCAAAATCCGTTGCGTTTAAAACATCTAAGCATATTTGTATACTATATATATTTTATATTATGTAGTGATAGTATATATATTTATATATATACGATGTTACTTGCGATTTAGTTTTTTTTTAGTTTGTATTTAGACAACAGAGGAATCACAAATATCATTCTTAAATAGACATCTAACATTGAGACACAGAATAATCAATAATACAAAATATTCGTCATAGAAATGTTTGTGCTGGGTGATAACAGATCTAAAAATAGGATCTCTACCATCTGCACCATCCACTTGTCAAATATAATCAAGCGAAACTAACTATCACTCCATTTAGTTTTCAAGGCTGGAATGTTGAATCGATTTTAATAAATATCTAGGCTATTTATGTTTCTAAATTTATTTTTCCGGGTAAAAGAAAACATAGCACCCTTGCATTCCGGCTATAAGCCTAAAATAACGTAATCCCAAAAACGGTGAGTAAGTAAGAGAAGTAAGACTAGGAAAATCGGTCCCGAAGAACTGGTGGACGAAAAAGCGGGAGTAGGACGTCCATCGTTGGATACAATATGCCAAAAGACTTTCAATAGCATTCATTGTTTGCGGCTTGAATCGAACCTGGTACTGCGATTCATTTGAGACATATTTTCCATCAGATGGTAACATCCAAAAAGTTTAACTTCGTGACAATAATATTGCCCATACTCGCATTGCTTAGGCTATTTAGGAGACCCATATCGATGCTGGTACCGTAGACGCCCTTTACGATATCTGGTACAATATACACTTAATGCATTATCGTTATCAGCTGAAAATAAAGGGCTCGTCATTATTTACCTACAATATTCATAATTAAAAATAATAGTAACGCTACATATTTTTTTATTTTTCGCTGCCCGCGTGATTTTAAGTAGATAAGAATATCATTACTGCATTGCCATCTTGTGTCTTAAAGATATTTATGTAACATAACTAGTAATTTCACTACTCCTCTCAACCTTCAGAATGGAACACAGAAATAGATAGGTCTAGATAGGTCTCTAGAGAGGTCTACCTCATGTTAATAATGTGTCTTTGTCTGTCAGCATGTAATGAACGTATTTAAAAAATATATTTACCTTTCATCATGGAAAGTCCATTGGAAGACCACTGCTGGACATAATCCTCCCCAAAAAAGAGAGAATTTTGCACATAATTGCCGCGCTGGGCAAGCGTGTTGGCAAGGGCAGAGCGCAGTTTTTGCGACGGGGAGCTGCTGCCCATCCCCGCTTTGTGCATTTAAGCTGCACTGTTTCGAATGGATATACATCTGTCGGTTCTGATACCTTAATCGCTTCTTACGACACCTGTAGAGTTGCCTCACTCACCCCGTACGGCTAGTGAGGCTTTATTAATAGCAAATAAACATATAATTTTATTTATTATATCAGAGAAAATGTTTAGTAGATTATACTAGCGCAACATATGTTCATCCGGTTTCACAGAACAAAAGGAAACTGGAAGAATGGCTGTGAAAAAAGGCTTTTTGTTACGCATTTTCATCCACCTATTCAAATTTTGTAATCTCTGCTCACATAATAGGTTATATATTTATGCTAATTAAAAAATTTGCATTCTGGATATAATCCAATCAACCACAGACCACGTTTTGTTAGAAATGCTTTAAGTTACTTTTATATATTATTCGTAGATTTATTAGCAATCATCACATCAGCCATAGAAAGTCCACTGTTGAACATAGGACTCTGCAAGAAAGGGAGAATGCCGCGCTGGGCAAGGGTGTTGGCAAAAGCAAGCGCAAATTTCGTAATAAAAATGCGGCTGCTCATCCCCATTCTGTGCATTTTAGCTGCACTGTTTCGGATAGATATAACGCCATCTGTCAGTTTCGG
The DNA here is from genome assembly GCA_020976665.1 of Heortia vitessoides. Classification (NCBI taxonomy): domain Eukaryota; kingdom Metazoa; phylum Arthropoda; class Insecta; order Lepidoptera; family Crambidae; genus Heortia; species Heortia vitessoides. The sequence goes on from JACJUM010003085.1 coordinate 15,806,073, forward strand.
TACCTTAGTCGCCTTACGACATCTGGTACAGAGAAAAATACAATTCTACTCTGCCCGTACCTTCATATAGAGGTATAGTTGGTATTAACAATGACAATCTGCAACGATTAATCAAATAGCAATAAATGAATAGCAAAACAAACTCCAGTAGAGCCATATCGAAAAAAAAATCTATTACAAATAAAAGGTCATAGAAATCATGACCTCGTATTGACTTCATAATAATTTAAAACCATTCAAGCAATTCTAGACCTTAATATCTTTATGACTTAATTATTTTTCGCGTGTACTCTTATTTTACGAATAGAGTAAATTACCAGTTGAAACTAATGAAGATCGCGCCCCGAGAGAATTCTCAAAGATAATTAATATTAAATTAACGCCATCAATTGATAAGTCAAATCACGTATTGCGATATTCAAAAACTCATCGAAAATTCGATAGACATTCAACAATTAATAAGGTTTCATCTATCACAAACCCTTAATTTTCGTATCGTAGAGGGTAGTTTCGTGAAGGGAAAGACGCTGCCCATCCTTGCCGTGTGCATTAAATTTACGCTGTTTCGGGTGGATATACCGCCATCTATCGGTTTTGGTCGGCGATAAGACATCTGTCACAAGGGAAGGTATAATTTCATCCTACTACTTATAATATTGGCGTACTTTCTACCTAAAGTAAGCTAATGAGCTATAGCAATTCCTAGCTCGAGTAAGCTAATAAGCTATTATTTAATAATATATTATAGGCTCTCACAGAGTAATTGTGTACAAATCCAAGAATCCAGACAATTTGATATTGATTTTATATTTCACTTAAAACGTATGCTTAATACACAAAGGCATTGGGATTATAAAGGCACCACATGTATGTTATTTTTTTATCTTTGGTAAATAGTCGAATTGATTCAATTTACAAAATAAATAATGATACTTACCTCACTCTCACCTATTTTTATTGCGAAATAGCAGCGTTCGTATTGCTGTGTTTTGATTAGAACGGTGACAGAGGTAGTAAAATTGCTAGATAAAATAACATACTATCTGTTAGTTTCAAGGCTGGCAACGCGCTGGTGATCCTTGAGATATCACAAGCGCCTATATGACTGCAGTGACGCTTACTATCACGCAGATAGTATAATTGTTTGAGGTCCTGGTCTGATTAAAAACCAATCCTAATTGATTTTAATTATAGAATACGTAGAACCCGTAAGGGGTCCAAAAAACGCCGGTCAAAAAACATACTTGTCGGAAATTGAAATACTAGTAAAGTTACAAGTTAAGAGTTAAACGCGGTTTATTTTTAATCATCAGTGGTCACTTCAAATATTTGCTGTTGAACCAGCACGCTTCTTTATTTGCAAATAAAGGGTACGTTTCAGTATACGAGTCAACAATTCGACATTAATTTGCTTCTGACATGATTCACTTCCACGCTCGGATCATTGGACAGATTTGCATTTATATCGCTCGGAACACGGAATGTAAATCTGCAGCTGTGTTTATCTTGTACAGTATACACGTCACTACTTTGTTAAACCTCTTTATGTTCAATATAAATTATCTATCGGCTGTCGACGATTCTTATAAATGGATGCTATGCGTAATCGGATCAGAAATGAACAGGATAAAATATCTTGAATTAATACAAATCAGTGCATGGCTCAGAGGCTACTTATACAAGTACTAAAAGGTTTTTCTATTCTTCTATCCCCGTTAACTAATAAGCTCAAAAAGCTTCCAGTTCAACTTCGCAGATATGCGCAAAACTTGTCATTATTATACAATTTTCTGTTCGACCCTTACAAGCCTTTATAATTTAAAAATCATATCGTGTTTCTAGGTGACAGCCACGAGAAACCTCTAAGGTCATTAACCTTCTGAATTTCATTTTTCAGTAAGTCAGTCAACTTTTCTTCTTATATATATATAGACTAGCAGAGCCCCGCGCTTTTACCTGTGTTAAGATGTAGAGCAAACCTAGTATCATTTGTTAGTACTCTTTTATTGGTTCTAGTATGGTGTTATATAACCTATAGTATTTCTCTATAAGTGGGTTATGTAATACTAAATTTTTCCGATCATTCGTTTAGGCCCTACGTTGATATGTCAGTGAGTCAGTCAGTCTGCTTCTCCTTTTATACAAATAAACTAATAAATAAATGTTTACAACATCTAATACATTGACCTGACTCTGTGGTAAGTCGCTTAAAGCACTTGTATTAAGGACGCTATACAACAGAGGAATTACAAATATATTACTTAAATACATTTATTGAACATCCAGATACAGAACAAACTCAAATACATATATAAATATTTGCTCTGAGTGGTAATCGAACCCGAACGACTCTTGGCGCACAAGATAAGATCACCATCATCTGCGACATCGGGCCCGTTAAAGAAAGACTAGCAGTGGATGGATAGAACCCCATGGATTCATATGTTATCAATTTAATACTAACTTTGCATCCCCCTTGTGTATATATATAATAACCTACATCAGAAGTAGGGTTATAAAGTTAGAGAAGCAGCATCAGTAAATAAAGTACGAAGACAGCGTTTCAGGATGAATTTGTTTGGGGATTGCTTAATATTTAACAGAAGCTCGTTCCAGAGTCGTATAGCTGTCACTGTAAAAGAGTTTGTCAAAAAACTAGAGTGATAAGAAGGAGTTAAGAGCGAGAGAGTATTAGAATAACGGAGATTACGTTCGTGAGAGGAAGACATATGAAAATAACCACTAAAGCAAATTTTTGGGTAAGGAAAGAGCAGAGATCAATGTTTGGGATTGTTTCAGTATAAGCTACCTTCAACATTTTTTCGGAAGGTTTGTGATAAGGTTTTGCAATAATATCAGTTTATAGAACCAAATCAAGCAGCAATTCTGTTCTAAAAGTTTAAATTCGAAATTATGAATTGTGTGAGATTGTGTTTTGAACAAGGTTGGCATCTAGCCATGCGATAAGAAGCAACACTCATAAACGTAAATGTGCTCGAGCCTAGTATACTTTGTAACCCGACTGTAGTTTAATTTTTTATAATAATAGTCGTTTTTCGTATTAAATTTTCCATAAGTAGATTGCATAAATATTACAAAGATTTAGGTAATAAGACTATTTTTAACGCTTTTTCATCATTAGCTATTGGAAGTCCACTGCTTGACATAGGTTTTCCACAAAAGGAGGTATTTTGTACATAATTGCCACGCTAGGCAATACTATTGGCAGTCGCAGAGCTTTCGCAACGGGGATGCTGATGCCCATCCCCGCTCTGTACATTTGAGCTACACTGTTGCGGATCGATCTAACGCCATCTGTCGGTTCTGGTGGCTTAGTCACCTATCTACTAAACTATCAATATATTTCAGAAAATTTCGGAAGATCTCGTTGCCACCTGGTATAAGAAGGCGGTCATGTACAATTTTTTGAACAACAAATTGTTTGACTCTATATGCTTATATTATAATTTCGTGTATGCCTTTTTCCTTTGTTTTTGCTGTTGAAACGGTTGGTATGTTTTCATAACAATATTAGTATGTGTTATGAATAAAAAAGTGCCTTATGTAGGGACATAAACTACCTCAGATCCCTTGAAGATTCCTCGTAAATATATGTAATACAAGTGTTGTAAGCGACTTATATCTGATTCAAGTCAATGTATAGTTCAAATTTTGTGAGAATTGTCATAACTTTTTTGCAATGTATTAAGGATTCTTGCTAGTCGGAATCAACATCACATTAAACAATTATATTGTCTATATTTAGCACGTAGCCGTGTCATACCGGAAGAGTAAAATAGTACCGCCTCCTCCTCCAGGTGTCGCCAGAAGCAACGGAACTGACAGATGTATGAAACAGCTTATCTTACATGCAGCAGAGTGCAGCAGCTATGCTCTATCATTACAAATTCGCCTACCCAGTACAGCAGTTTTGGGCAGGATCTCCTATTCATTTGGCGAGCCGATTTCTAAGCCCAGCGTTGAAAACTCCACGGCTGCTAAGACGATGATGATAATAATTTAAAAACAACGAAATTAAAGTGTTAGACAGTTCATGTTTGTTATGTTGTGGAAAATATAATATTGTATTGTATTATAACATTAAAATATATTAAACACCGACTCAAACTTTTCCGAAAAATCATTCAAATCAAAATTACTAATGGTTGCTTTTATAATTAATGGTGTCGAAATTAGACCATAATTCATTTTTTTAACATCGAACTTTATTGTATTTCTTGTCAGCAACCTTCTAACATTCAATGAAAACAAAGAGAATATGATCTAAACTAATAATAGATAATTACATACTGGTAGTACTAATTTAATATAAGACAGGATCGGAAGATATTAGTATTTCTATCTTGTGTGGCAAGGGTTCAACCCAAGGTAAATATTTTTTGATGTCAGGATATTTAGTATGTATATATTGCTATAATAGCCCAAATTAAAGTAAATCCTATAATTTACTGGTACAGTCCATGTACTATAAGGTTCGGTAAATTCTAGAATTTACCAGTACAACTTAGGATTAACCACATATGATAAATACTAAATGAAACAAGCGAGAAGGAATTATTGCCGCATAACTGACACCACGTACTCTCATATGCCCTACCCATAGAGTGTAAATCAATGCCGCGTAGGCGCGGAGGGGCGAGGCGGCCTAAGGACTGATGAGCAGTTGGCATGGAGCGAGTCGCGGTGACAAGTGTATGCCATTTGCGACAATTGCCACGCGTAGAGCCCTGCAGCTCCGTGACAAAAAAGTTAAACTGAATCCCGATATTTATTTCGGAATTACTTAAATAATAAAATAAAGGAAATCCCATAACAAATATTTTTATTTTTGTATAATTTAATATTTAATCTAGCCGTGAGATACCGATAGAGTAGAGTAGTACCCTGTACTAAGTGTTGTAAGAGGTGACTGAGGTACCAAAACCGACAGATAGCAGTATATCCTTCCTCAAGTGCAGCTCAAATGCACAGGGGTGGGCAGCAGCATGCTCGTTACGAAAGCTGCGGTCTGCAATTACCAACACGCTTGACCAGCGTGGCAATTTTGGTCAAGATTTTCCCTTTTTTAGGGAGGCCTAATTGCTGAAATGATGATGATAATTTAATAAAATATAGATGGTTTTTAGTAATCAATAATATTTAATAAATAGTAGTATATAATGAATAGTTCAATTAATGAAAATCAAATAAATAGTTCAATTAATGTAAATCGAACAGTAATCTTATTTTTTTACAAAATATTAAGTGAAATTGTTTAGTAAGTTGATATAAACTGAGTTAGTGAAAAGATGGGAGGTATTGCATTTCAAGTATTTGTAAGTACTCAAGACAATTTTGAACATCGGTCCACAGATAATAAAACAGATCTTTAAAAGTCTTTACATACTTACATCATCGGATTGGCAGAGAATATGGATCTCCACTCGTTACGATCTTGGAATACCTTCTTAGCTTCCTCTACTCGCATTATTCCTTTCATACACGCTCGTTTATTCTTGGCATTTCTAACCTGACCTTTCTTCAATACCTCTTCTACCTGGTTAAGATATATTTGCCTAGGTCGTCCTATACCAATTCTTCCATTTACTTCCGCTCTATATATTTGTGCAGTCATTCTACTTCATCCATTCTTTTTACATGTCTAAGCCATTTCAACATTCCTTTCTCTATTGTTGTCACAACATCACCACATCGATCTTTTATCACACTAATCTCTAGTCTATCTTTTAAACTCACACCATACATACTTTAAAAACAAAAAAGTTGCAAAACAGAGGTTCTATTGTCAACTTTAGGAACCATTGCCGCAAGGTAACTGAAACGTCGAACAAAAATGTAAAAAGCTAAAAACCGCGTTTAAAAGCCATTAAAAAAGTTGTTTTTTATGAGTAGTGAATGTTAGAAAACCACTTCTCTTTATTTTTCACTCATTCGTAATACGACAAAAGGAACATGTTCATATTTGCCAGTGAACATGTGAAACTGATCGTATATTGGAGAAATACCTGTTTTACAGAATATAAAATGTCCAATATTTATGATACTGAGTTTTATTTCAAGGTATCGTGATATCGTTTTCACCACTGAATATTAATGCTGTTTTAAAATGCAGAATACATTCAATTTATTGAGTAGCCATAAATATTCGCCTTTTTCCAATAAAGAACGGGATATAGCCGTTGTGTCCCGTCCGCAAGTTGGCGTTAATCGGCCTCAATATGATTCAGTTACGAGACCGAATCGCAGGCATTTCCATTTATATAATTCAAATAGTTTAGAGATGACTAACATTTATTGAGTTATTTTATAAATTTATTTTTACTCTTTATAAAACTACCGTTTTCCGTAATATCGATTATAAAAACGTAAATGGTTTTAAAACCACGTTTGAAACCATTTTTTTTATTCATTAACATTTAGTTGGAATTAGGTATATCCGTTGATAATTTTTTTTAATCCACGAGTTTGGGGTAATTCACCTTTGCTGGTTATTAAAACTCCGAAGGCAACGATTTTATTTATTCAATTACTCAGATAGTTAGAAATATGCCTAGATAAATCATACCGGCTCAACGAGTACGAATTTCCCAGGCATATTGTAAACTTTGCTACACTAAGCTTTTCTCATCAGTAAAATTTAACGCATTAAACCGTTTAAGTCACTTCTAATAATAATGTATAAATTTGACACTAAAATGAAATAATTTGTTATCAGCAGCATCGCAATTTGTCTAGTAAATAAATTACTTCTCGCAGATAATTAAAAAATGACCAGACATTATTTAAACTCCCTAAGACATTTTACATACAAAATTTCACCGTTAACAATACGACGAGCACAAATACCGGTTCCCGCATTTTTTTAATACTAATAGCATATATATTAGACGTTTAATATGCAGTTATAACAAATCATTATTAATAAAACAATAGCTTAGCCAATGACATAAGGTAAGATTATCCTTTACAAATATAAATATACCCTACCCCTGTTTCCCCTTGATATTGAACCTCACAAACTGAACCACGCCCGGGATTTTGTATGAAACAATAAATTAAACCTCATCTGAATAATTAATTAAGGAAAAGGTGGCGACAAATCGGGAACAATACACCAAAAAGTATCCATACAAAATGCCCTTCAGAAAACTGCAAAAATTTAATTCTTGTAATTTGCGCAACGAGATAATGGTACGACACAAAAATAATAAATTGAGCTCCATTCCGTTATTGTTCAGAGTCATTCCAACCACTTTCAACAAAGTGAACTCATTATCTCCAATTGTCTCGAAATTGAAACAATGTAGTGGAAAGCTAGAGTGAGACAAAGATAAATTGGATTAAAAAGACGGTCGGTTGGCCGCTATCTAGTGCATGATATAACGTCCAATATTATACCGACATATCCGTATAGAAATGCAACTGCTTTTAGTACTGAATCTTTTAAGATCATCATTATCATCGTAATCATTTCAGCGGTATGACGTCAACGTCGTGCTAGGCTTACTCGTAGTATTGGTCCTTTTTGGAAATCACTTAAGTTTTAGTCAGTTACATCAGTTACATATATCTTCAAATTTATTTTATATTTTGCATGATAGTATTGTTTTCCATTTTTCTTGGATGTGTTAATTTATTAAGGCTTAAGTTATTTAATTTATTTATTGATCAAGATATATTAAAATTAACTTTTATACTATGCAAATTCCGGCTTATTTACAGGTTAGTATCGATTTATTCCTTTTTTATATCATCCTTATTATATTCGTATATTAAAATACCATCAAGATGCATTGAACACTTAGTTAGAGAGGCAGAGGAATTACTGGGTGATGTAACAATCCACAAGATTGACAACGTGCTAGTGATTTTCTTGTGATATTACGTGCATCTATAGGCTGCAGTGACGCATACTTGACGATCTGGTCTAATAAAAAAATGTAGGCGTAGTTTCACGTCAGCAAAACTGTTGCACAGGGATATACTGCCATTTATCGGTTCGGGTCTAACAAATACTTTTTACAACACCCCTATCAGTATCTCAGGGTGTTAAAAATAAAACATTAACATTCCAAAGATATTCCGCCGCTTCTGGAATGAAATGAGCTATATAAAACTTGACGAAAAAAATCGCATCGCCCGAATCATCCATCCAACTCACACATGCGGAAATCGCGCCCAAATCCCGCAAAAAACACTCATTCGTTTACTCGCACATACAAAAAGTGAAAAACCATAGTGATTCAGTGTATTTATAAATCAAGGCGAGCCAACGACGGTTTGCAAATTGCTGTGGAAACATATGAGAGTGCGGCTTTAAAAGCCAGCACGATGACGCGAATGCATCAGAACATGAGTGCTTCTAAAAGGACGTGGGATGTTTAAAACTGAAACTAATATATAAGTTGGATAATACTTGTTTTGGTATTTAGTGTAAAAATTATTTAAATTGAAATCGATGCATAAGAGAAAATTGTGTGTAGTTTAAATATTGAAAAGACATGCTAGAGTTGACTTTTTTTATTAGACTAGGTCGACAAACAAGCGTACAGTCCGTTTGATAGAAAGCATCACAGCAGCCTATAGACGCTTTTAATGTCACAAATATATCAGTAGTGCATTGCCAAACTTGTGCCTTAAAGATATTTTATCACATTACCTATTAATTACACTGCCTTCAAACCGGAACTCTTGGTACGTGTCTGATTTGTTTGGAGTCATCCTCAGATATATTCAGAACTGCCAATAAAATCACAACATTTAAATTTGGGAGTAGTAAATCAAAAGAATCATTCGAAAGTGTTTCTACTTAATGCACTAAAAGGTTCAGCTCTAAGACAACGGTTTGAAGGAAGAAAGAGGCAGTGAAATTAATAGAGAAAGTGACATAAGATCTTCTAGTCACAAAGTTGGCGATAGAGCATATGGTAGCGACGGGTATGTTGCTGCCCATCCCCGCTCTCTTGCATTTAAGCTGCTTTAGACTGCAAAATATATTGCAAAGTTACAAGGTTGGCAACGCATTAGCCCTTGTGATATTATGAGCGCACAGTACACAAAATAATACAGAATAAGAAAGAATAAAAAGTGAGAAGTTATAATGCAATTGGCGACCTTATCGATGCGGGCGATCTCTTCTGGAAAACCTTTGAATGGACATAGACGGAGAAAATATTATAGGGCAGTTATATGTGTACTACTTTTTTATTAATAAAAAGAATATTAAGTAAATTAAACAGTTATTCTATACATGTCTATAGGCTGTAATGACTTACTATCATGCAGACTGTTTATCGACCTGATGTAATAAAAAAAATGCAATGCTGCTTCCCTAAACTACACTTTCAAATAACATAAGCAACATAGTTTTGTGAACCAACTGACCAACACAATATACTGTCTGTATCTTTTATCAAAGGCAATAAAGTTGGAAATGCAACCGCTATTTTATTCAGTGTATCCATAAATCAGAAGCACGTGGTGTTTTACAAATTTCAAATATAAACCGGAGTGCTCGCTGCACCGTACGCCGCGAGAAGCGAGTTTACATCTTTGTAACTATATAACCTTTTAATAGCATTATTTATTAATGCTGAGATGGTTTGGACATTGAAATAATGGATGCGAGTAGATTGACTGCACAAATATATAGATCGGAAGTAAATGGAAGAGTTTATATATGACGACCTAGATGAACATGCTTTAACTAGGTAGAAGATTAGAAGCCAGATTAGAAGTTCCAAAATTCAACGAGCGTGTATTAAAGGACTAAAATTAGGAAAGGAAGCGAGATGGGTATGCTAATATGCCCGTTATCCAGCTATCGTTAGAGACAAGACGACTATGGAACTAAAAAAAGAAAAATCTGAAACAGCATTCCTTAAATGCAAATCGACGGATGGGCAGTAGCTACGCTTTTGTCAATTGTCATCAACCTGCCCGTTAATTGTACAATTAATTGCTGATATTTTTTTCTATCATATACTTGCAACTCGTATTAATACTTCTAAACGACCTAAAAGCTTAAAACCGGGTTCGTTTAACATTTTTCATTTACTATTCAATATTTTGGTTTCCTTGCGTTAACTATACTCAAGTTTATGAACAAAAAAATGTAAAAAAGAAAAGGCAAATAAACAGCTTTTTTGTGCCGTTAAAAAGTAGTTTTACTTAAGTTGGTGAGCTAAATAGTGTGTAGCAAATAATTTGTATGGATAATTTGGAATATTTTGCTGTATTGAAAACCGAAGTATGTCATAATTGTTGGTCTCTTTAGTATATTCAGGACACTTAATCTTTTTTAACAAAAATATTTAATAAATATTTCCTGATCAGGAACGTAACTTGCGGGGTTTAAAGCGTTAGTCAGGGAATGCTGCAGCGCATTCCCGCACTTTTGCATATGAGTTACACTCGTTCGGATACCGCTATTTATCGGTTAGGGTACCTCAGTCGCATATTACGACACCAAGTACAGAGGAGATACTTTTTTACTCTGCCCCACTGTTTATTCTAAATCCATTACATCAATTGAAATCAGCAAGTAGTAAAGAATTTTGGTGCTACATAAGACCCAGACACAGAACAAATATAAATAACACCATATAAATATTTGTCCTGGATAGGATCGAACCCACGAGTTTTGGCGCACAACACTGGATCACTACCATCTGCGCCATTGGACTAGTCGAATTTAAAAGCGAAAAACGAGGACGAAAATTTTAAATCTCTTTTTCGTGTCTGTGTTCAAATAAGAACACAGCAACGCCTAACGACAAAACGCGATGTGATATAACGTGAGGATGAGATATTGCGACGATATGATGTATTGCTGAAATTGTGCATATTGAAGCAACTCGCACCCGATACGTGCTGTTATAGGAAATGTCTCTCGCATAAAAGTATTCGACATTTTGAATTGGAAGAGTGAAACATATATTTTATTGACTAGGCAATTATTATGTTATATATCATTATATCATCATCATCATCATATCAGTAATTGGAAGTCAACTTCTGGACTTAGGCCTGCCCAAGAAAATCTAAATAAATGCTGGTAAAAAAGTTTAAATGATGATTTGGTTGAATATAAAATCCCATTCATTACTGTGAAATCTGTGAAGGCTTAGTGGCATTTTAAATAATAATAATACTATAATAATAATAATAATAAATTCCCACAACATCTCATACATTGACCTGACTCCGTGGTAAGTCACTAAAAGCACTTGTGTTACGAATGCCAAACAACAGAGGAATCACAAATATACTACTTAAATACATATATTTTACATCCATACACAGAGCAAACACAAATATCACCATATAAATATTTGCTCTGGGTCGGAATCGAACCCACGACCCCTGGTGCACAAGACAGGATCACTACCATCAGCGCCATCGGGCCGCTCTCTAGGTAAACAGTCTCTCACACCTGGAAGTTTAGAAAATCATTGCTCTTAAATTCATCATCTATCAATGGTTCGGTATCGATTGCTGGACGAAAGCCTAATTCCCAAAGGCTTGCTAAACAGATTGGTGCTAAACCTCTCGCAAACAAAGGCTTTAGGCGACGTTAAACAGATCTGAAGCTTTCCCTGGTCACAATTCGAAGCCCTGTTTATCATCACAGCTATATAGAACTCATTGTTATGTGACATATTCTTCTACTTTATCCGGGTAATGTTGATGGTTATATCTTGATCAATAGTTTTTCAACTTTGTCTAGGTTTCAGATTAGTTTTTCAAAGAGTTTAATTGTTCACAAACTATCAAGTTTATAAAGGCCACTTCAATATTACTCTTTATATAAGTTTTTAAGTTACTGTAATGTTCAACTATAGAGTACTATCAAGCAGATTTTGTTTTATAATAAAATAATCAGTACCCACAAATTCTCATACATAGACCTAACTCCGTTATAAGTCACTTAGAGCACTTGTCAGACTAAATATGTACTTTGAGAGGTTTTATGCATAGAAACTGCTAAAATATATTTAACATAATATTTACAAGAAAAAAATCTAGAACTTTTCTCTTTTCCTACACCAGAGAACTGCACTACCGTTGCGCTACTGAGACCTTAGTGGAGATGTCAATATTTTTCCTAGATTTTTTTATAGTGATACATCAGCGCCATTTAATGTTGTAAGTTCAATATTCAAATGTCACAATGATAGTGCAGTCCCACGTTATAAGAAAGATGCAGTTGGATTAGACATATATTTAACACCCAGATATAGCACAAATAGAATTATCATCATATAAATATATGTCTTGGGTGGTTGATGTTTAATTATTGGTCCCAATGCTAACGGGAGCATAATCCCAGAAGCCGTTAAGCAAATATGTTTGAAATTCAATCATTATTACGTTGCCTCGTATTTTCCCACCGCAGACAGGTGGAAACATGAGAAGTTAATCCGGAAAGAGGTATGAATCAAAAAATACCAAAGGGAATTAGTCAAGGTAAATTATAAGGCAGAATCTCGTAGTATTTAAGAAATAATTATTGTAGTCATAGGTTGGCCCCTCGTGGGTTTAATTTCCACCCTATTTCTACCATATTTGTGTTTGTTCTGTGTCTGGGTGTTAAATATATGTATTTAAATAGTATAATTGTGATTTGTCTGTTCGTAATCTAGCATCCGTAACACAAGTGTTTTAAGTGACTTACCTCGGAGTCAGAAAGCAAAACCGAACTTAAATTAGTGACATTCTAATATTTTATTGCACTGCCATATATACAGAATCTGTCGAGGTATTAACATGCCGGAGACATCAGATAGCTGCCTGATTTCTACAAATTGTCACTAATTTAAGTTCGGTTTTGCTTTTTTTTAAATATAGTGGCGTTACAGGTGTTGTAAGAGGCGATTAAGGTACCAGAACCGACAGATGACGGTATATCCATCCGAAACAGTGAAGCTTAAATGTACAGGGCGGAAATGGGCAGTGGCATCCCGGTTGCGAAATCTATGTTTAGCAATTGCTAACACGCTTGCCCAGCGCGGCAGTTATAGGCAAGATTGTCCTTTTCTTTGGGAGGCCTATGTCCAGCAGTGTTATTTTTATTATTGTTCTTAAAGCTGAAAAATTGTGTGCAATTTTTTTTTAGATTATTGTAAAAAATGTTTTCTCAAATATTATAGATACATCAGAAACTTTTGATTGAAAATAAATACATGTTATCTTAAAGTAGTAACCGAATTAAGTTAAATGCCGTTTGAACTATGTTTAACAGTCCCAGTTCAAATTAACGTTTATGCTAACGTAAAGGTATCCTATACTTGGGTTTAAACCCAACACTTGAACCTTTAATCAGTATTGCTGTTATACTGTCATTATTTACTGTGGACAGATAGAAAATAAACAGGAATTACGGAATTATTTCGGGAATATCGAGCAGAGTCCCACTGGGCAGTCACGACCTGTGCTCATCTATTTTGGTGTTAAGCCAGACACCTATTATGAGATCAGTGCGGTGGGACCACGATTATTGGACAGGTTCACCATCAAATGCCTACTGATCATGAAATACTAAATGTTCTTGGAATTAACTATTTATTAACAAACCCGCAATGCTAAGACATAAAATGCAAAAGTTAGCGAAGGAATTTGGAATCAAAAGAGAAGCAAACATTTTAATTAGTTGGTATTTTTTTACTTTTATAATCAACATCATATCATACCAGCCATTAAAAGTCCACTGTTGGACATAAGCCTTCCCAAGAATGGGGTATGTGGCCCATAATTGCCGCGCTGGACAAGCGTGTTGGCAATCGCAGAGCGAAGCTTTCGCAACGGGTAGCTGCTGCGCATCCCAGCCCTGCACATTAGAGCTGACTTTTTTGCATGGATATACCGTCATCTGTCAGTTCTGGTACTTTAGTCACCTCTTACGATACCCAGTACAGGGGGAGGTACTATTCTATACTGCCTGTGCCTCACGGCCCGTTTTTATAATTATAGTAGTCAAACAGGTTCATTGCTCTAATGCTTACAGGGCCGTAGTAATATGTTTCCCGGATTTACAGCATCGGCCCATTACATCTGAGGCGCATAGCAAATTAATTAAATCTAAGGCCGGAGCTATCCGGCCGAGAAGACAGATTGCCCTTCCCCCCCCCCGGTGGTGTGTGCATCGCTCATAACTACAGTTACGCCAGGATATCGATTATCGATTTTTATTAATAACTAGTGCCTTTAAAATTATCAATTTATCCTCAGTTAATATAAGCTTTGCGTTTTAAATTTATTTTACAATGTTGTATATTCTTATAAATAAATTCAAGATTATCTTCAGAACTTGGCACCCATTAGATATAAATATATTTTTCGGAAAAGTCAACAACCACGCATTTTCATTTATGTTTTTATTGAGATATATCTGACAGCTCCGGTACCTTTTTTTATGACACCTGATAAATAGGGGGGGGGGGGGATTATTATACTCTTCTGGTACCGCACGGCTAATTGTGCGAGTGGATCTAAATTTTATTTTCTTGATCTTGGATAGATCTCTTAGATCTTGGATTTCTCATTTATCTTTACAGCCCTTGGAACATCCACTGCTGCACAAAGGCAAGAAAGGGGGGAATTTTGCGCAGAGCGCAGCTTCGGGGACACTGCTGCTCATCCCCATCCTGTGCATTTGAATTACACAGATTCGGATGGATTTACCGCCATCTGTTGATTCTGGTACCCAAGTCACTTCTTACGACAGCTATTCTACTCGGCCGGCACCTCACGGCTAACTTATATATAGCTAGATTTCTCATTAATACATAGCTTATACATAGCTATACACTGTTCATTAATATCAATCATACATTTTCTTATAAACCCAAGTGCTCAAAAAGAAACCTCGTTGAAAAATCACAAATCAGATAACTGCAAAGTTACCCTAACCCTTTCCGGGTCTGCACCGATACAACCCGAAAGTTAGTCACACGTATGTATACACAAATCGGTAACAAACTAAAAACATTACGGGAACAACGCATCCCGTATAAAAAGATTAAGCTCCGACCCTGGAAGAAATTGACAGAATAAAAAATCTAAATATGATGAGATATTCAAATGTTATGTTAGTTCTGCGAACAGCATTAGGTAAATCGGTCTCGTGGGGACGGGTAAGATGTCTCAATGGCACCGTGGTTGGGTTCAGCTCGGGTGTATCTGGAAACGGTTGAATACGATATTTACATGCAAATAGACGTCTCCGGCTTCCCGGCTCGTCGTGTTTACTCACATTTTTACGTGCCGATTGTGAATGGGGACAGATTTGAGATTTCAGTTTGAATCTGGTAAAACTATTTGTATTTTTTTTTATAATTGCTTTCATGTCATTATAAGGTTTTGATTACTCGAGGTTTTGTTTTAAATTCATGATAATATAACAATTTTAAAATGTTATTTATCAAATTTAAATGGGGCCGATGGCGCAGATGGTAGTAATTTTATCTTATATGTCTACTCAGGAAAAATATTTATATGATATTATTTGTGTTTGTTCTGTGCCTGGGTGTTAAAATATGTATTATATTTATAATTCCTCTGTTGTCTGATGTCCGTTACACAAGTGCTTTAAGCGACTTTCCACAGAGTCATTTGCTGCAAAGGATATTATCATAATTAGACAACAGTACAAAATGTTTCACTCAAATTAAAGCATGCAAATTTTAAAACAAGGTAAAGAGAAATAGTCAATTTTGCCAAGTCAAAAGTTAACACTAAAATCACAGCGTCATTAAAGTTCTTGTATATCTTCGTATTGATTTCGCTATATGTATTTCGTGTTTCTTAGAAATCTCTCCTCTTACTTCAGCTTCGTACAAAAGTTTCAGGAATTTGACTACTGGAGTTAGATCAGAGTTGTTAACCTTATTGGATATCGCAAAAAAGTGATAACTATAAGCATTGGGTGTTAATACACTTTGGGGGCCTCTTAAAGTCAGTGCATTCACTTTAATTTAATCACGATACATTTATGCGTTTAAAATATGTTCAATTAATATGTTTTCAAATCCAAGGCGCTTAACTTTTATTTTTTACTTTTACAGGTAAAATTGTTTGAGTTACGTTCTGAGTTTTATACACTTCTTTATTATTTTGAAATATTAAATCAAAACAATCTATAGTTGGTATTTTATTTATTTATTATATTTGTACCGAACTTTCCGACTGTTTATAATAAACTTTTTAATAAAACTACTTTATGACATCTTAAAAATATGTTCTTTATTTAACTTTTCAATTTTATCACACGTCTGAACAGACGTATGAAGATAAAATAAAAAGTCAAGTATCATTTTGCTTTTCGGTGACATGTTATTGAGATTATTGATTTTATCCCAAGTTATGTCAAAATTTTGCGTATGTCATGCGATGTAAAACCATTTTTACAAAGATCTGAAAATTAAAAAACTCACTCTACTTTAGAGGATATGCGCGTGGAGTCGCATTTGGAAAGTCCTTTGTCCAGTAGTGGCTTCTAATGTCTGATGATGATGAAGTGACTTAATTATTATCAAACAACGCTGTACAGATTAAAAATACATTGCGTATTCTCTAAAGCCACTTGTCTGAATTCAATATATTTACATTGATTTTAGTGACAATATCAGCAGGCTGTTAAAGATATTTTACCAGCTCATTTCATGTTTACATTCCTATGACTGAAATTTAGAAAAAATTATAATTATTACAAAATTAGGAGCATATTTTGGTAGCAAATACCATACATATTATTTAAATAACTATGGTTACGCTACCAAATTGTTATCTGTCCTTCTAATCAAGTCGTATTAAATAGCTATAAAGTTGGTATGTTTATTGTGGAAATTCTACAAATACATTCCCTAAAGTTTCTATGCATCCTTCAGAATCCTTTTTTTGTATATATTTCCATAGAATATCCTATACTTGTAAAATTTACGAGTAAACTTTTAGTGTTTTTATACACTGTGTATACACTGCACGCTTTGGTTTATGAGACCCAACCCGTGTAATCATTTTTGCCACGGTATTACGAGCAAAACGAAAAAACTCATTAAGGAATATTAAATAATAGTACGGTAAAATCGTTCGCAATTTTTATAAATAACATGACTTAGTTATTTTAAAACCGTTCAGTACGTTTCTGCCGTGCCAATGTTGTGTTCTTTCTATTTGTTCTCTTTTAAAATTTTCTACTAGAATACAATGTGTGCTGGACGTTTAAACGTGCAATGCTTGACATAAGCTGAAGAAAAGGGGAATTTGCCCATAACTAAGTGTGATGGTAATCACAGAGTATAGCTTTGCGACTGGGATGCGGTCTGGATGATTTAGATTGGCAAATCAGCCGGCAGAGTGCGCTGCAGTCGGTATCTAGTTTAATTATCTTAATTATTTGTGTTTAATTTCATACTCTATTTAATACACTAATCGCTTGAAATATCATAAAGGACAACGTCTGTCCACTTCTCATTTTATAAAACCGTGCACGCACTGAGCGCTCGGGTTCGTTGGATCCAAGTCACGTGGCAATGCTCGCCGCGCCATGACGGGCTCTATCAAAACCCGTTAATGTCCGCACAATAACGTGAGGTAGTGAGCTTTTATACATTAAAAATCTTCTGCCTTTGTGTTTTGTTCGCGTGAATTTACTATTTGTTTTCTATTTATGTCTTATTTACGGTCTCGTTGGTAGACTGAGGGACTTCTAAGCACCGGAAGGCCCTATCTCTGGCAAGTCAAAATTGTCTATTAACTTTATGTGCCATTCTCATTTACATTCGAACTATTTAGTGATTCTAGCCAAAGTCAAATATGTCTTTATTTATAGTGGCCTGTCATAGGAACTTTCACATCGTCAAAACAAATAAATAATATGGGTACATATAGATTTGCTGTTATAATTTTACTCAAATGACCGATGACCATGACAAACTTATTACTTATCTTGTGTATTGTTAAAGGTTGAGGGTTCAATCCTTTTTCAGGATGAACGTTTAGGTGATAAACATTTGTGTTTTTTCTGTTGTTCTGTTCTCTGGCCGTTGTCTGATAACTGTAATATAAGTGCTATATAAGTTCTATTCTCGGCCGAATCGATGTATGCTGTGCGTTTGTTTTAAAACTGCACGGGTGAAAGCAGTTTCGCTCAGTTAAAATGATTGGTCGAGTGTAGTTAATATTTTTGAGCAATATACAATATTTGTTAATTTATTAAAACGACGTTAACTTCTTTATTTTTGTTTCATAAGAGATAATCTAGTCTAGGGTAAACCGGCCTCAGTGTTACCGTACCAAGATCAATCAATTTAAAATTTACGCTTTCCTTATAAATAGGTATACGGATACAAGCTTTATATTTACTTTCTTGTTAATGGCTATTATCTATAACAAAACTGTAAATACATACATATTATTTACCTTTAATATTTACAATTTTGCATAATGTCAAATACTATACAAAATTTTGTAAGCCTTACAATTCGTATATCCTGAAATTGTTCTAACATAAATAAATCTATATTTTGTTCCTCAACTCGTATATATAATAATATGTATATATTTATTCTCGAAAGTCAAAAAAGCTCACTCAAGAATTCAAGCAAAGCCACTGTTAATATTTGCAGAAGCTTTCAGGTTATTGTCACACTTGTATTGATATCATAACTAAGGCAATTCAATGTGGCTAAATGCCTAATTCAATCCAAGTCGTTACATCCCAAAATATAAAGCCGGAATTCCGGACAAAATTAAATTGGAGTCGAATCCTCTGAGTAGATACGAAGCGATCCAGCATACGTTCGCGGGGCCATTACAACCAAGTCACGTTTGTTCGTACCGCAACATCACAGAAGCTATCTTAAACCTAAAAAAATGTATTGGCAACTAATGCACCAACCGTGTCGTGAGCAACAACTGCAGATTTATTTTATTATTACAGAACAATATCATCATGTCATCAGTTGAAGGACCTCTATTAAATACGAGTATATATGTGTATTTTTCGATAGGGATGACAAACAAGCATACAGTCCCACGTGATAGTAAGAGTCACTGCATCCCATAGACGTTCATTAAAAAGGCTTAAAGAAATTTTCACCAATCTGCAAAGAAAATAATGTCATTAATCATTTTACAAGAACTGAGCCTCATAAAAAGATCGTCTACACATACGACTGCAACATCACAACACAACATTGGTTCTCTGCTCACTTCTGGTCAATCTAGCGGATACTCCTAAATTTAAGTTATAAAATTTATCGAATTTCTAAATTGCTAGTAATATAGGAGGTTGCCACTGAAAAAAATATATAAGTAAAATAAAATCTCTGTATCTCCCTACTTTGCAAGCCGGTTTTATCGAAACTTCGGATCGCTGCTGCGTGACGGCCCGCCTTAACTCCTCTGGGCTTGGATTTATGAATAACTCAATCGCACCTTTTCCTACATTTTATTTTTGTATGGATTTCTACTTTAGGACTCCTCACTTCTATATATGTATGATCTATCCACTGCTTAATCAGTTGCTCATCCGCTAAGCTATATCGGTAACTATTCTACAGATCTAGTCATTCCAAAGAGTAAAGAGACTCCAAGAATTACTCTTTCCATAGCTAGTTGGACTACTTCACATTGTCTAATACATGTCTTAGAAAACGATTGCGCTTCAGCGTCACAATGGTAACTTAGATTGTTCGATGACTATTGATTTAAAGACTAAGCCTGTGAACGAATCTAAAATTGGTTTCAATTTACGGTAAATTCAGTCTAGGAAAAGCACATGTTGTGAAATCGTCGCATATAAGATATCATACAAATTATATTTTTGTAGGAATTAAGTCAACTTCTAAAGATACTAAATTTAATTAGAATATACTCGATAAAAAAACATAAGATGAGCTATTCAGGCCTTCATGGCTACTATTCTGACAAAGCAGAATTGCAATTTAGAATCGAAGGAAACATAAATAACTGTAATAAAAAAGTGAATTATAGTCAATATGTCAGACAGGACGAGATCAGACTCCAATTCTCCTAAGTATACAAAAAGTGATCCTGTATGCTCACTGAGCCCATTACACCCCGGTCACGTAGCCGCTGCGCAACATGACAGGGGCTGCTGCGACCCTTTGTAACGTCTGAGCACTAATGCATCAGCCGTGACGCGAACAACTGTTGCGGATTCACTCTATATTTTCCTAAGTAAATCACAATACCAGAGAACTCTATCAACTGTTTAACTTTTTTATGAATCAATTATGGTTTGTGTTAATCAATTGTGCTTTTGATGTCTGCGCTGTCGCCAAAATCAAGTTTTATTGTGTTTCTACTTTTATCGATTACTTGCAGCGCTCTGTGGTTTTACTTGCGTAGTTCTCCTTCTCGTAAGAATGAGCTACATACAAAGGTCTTCTGCATTGGTACCTCACTCTCAACTATTTCTATCGCTGAATAGCAGAGTTCGCATTGCTGTGTCCCGGTTTAAATGGTGAGAGAGGCAGTGAAATTACTGTATAATGTGACATAATAACTCCAAGTTACAAGGTTGACAACACGTAATATCCTTTGTGATATAACGAGCGTTTATAGGCTGCGGTAACGTTTACTATCAGGCGAACTGTAAACTAGTCAGTTGACCTGGTTTAATAAAAAAAAATGATATGGATATGATAATAAAATATTGATAGTGTTCTTCACTGATAACGTAACTTTCTATAAGTGAAAGAAAGAATTATTGAAATGTGTTAAGTAGTTTACGAAGCACTTCTTTATAAAGTTCTATTTCAAGTAAGAATCTCAGTTTTATTTTAAATACAATATGTGTTATGTTAATTGCAAAAAAAAGTTGCTACGTAATTGTGAAAGGATTTTTACAAATAAACAGATATTTTTGAGTTAGATAATACAAAAATAGATATTTATACCTGCAAACCACTAAATCTCTCTCTCTATATAGAAATTCTTGTTTTTATTTAAAACTATAAAAAATAGAAATGTACTTAAAATTTATTCTTGCATTAAAGACCTAAGACCAAATTTTTGTAATTAAGGTTCATTTTGACTCATCAACTATTATGGTTTTTAATTAGTATTTTCTTTCTTCATATTATAGCGATCTTCTAGAAGATTTACATAGGATATTGAATATACTTGACTTACAACAAATTAAAATTTTGAAATCATCTTGGAGTCAAAAAATAAACTCCTACATACCTTCTCAATGTTGCTCCTCACTGCAATAATAAAAATATTGGATATATACGTATATTTACGGGCTCAATGGCTCAGATGGTTGTAAACTTGTCTTATGCGCGAAGGGTTCGATTTCCATCAAGAATGACCAATTATACGATGAATATTTGTGTTTCTTCTGAGTCTATATATTAAATATGTACTTATGTATTATATATCTAATTACTCTGTCGTCCGATATCGGTGACACAAATGTTTAAGCAACTCAACTCGGAGTTAGATTCATATTTGAGATCTCTTTTATTTATTAAAGATTCACCAAAAATGTTTACTTTTAAACTATCATTCGTATAAAATGTTGTTAAAAGTACATTTATTATTAAATTTGTAATATTTAAACAAGGGTTATGACACTTACTAGAATAAATACGAATAAAATAAAAATAAAATGCCTGATAAATATAAAAATGAAATGGCCTTATCAATCCTAATGTGTAAATCGCTAGGTACACTTACATATCACTATCGCTAGGTACAGTTTACATAGATATTATATACTATAATAAAACGTCAAACTTACATAAACACATCGCCTGTGTCCCATCGGGATAGGCAGAGACTATGGATCTCCACTTGTTACGATCTTGGCATACCTCTCTCGCTTCCCTTACTCGCATTTGATAAGAAATCGATGTAGTGTAAAATATGATGTTGTGATAACAATAGAGAAAGTAATATTGATATTTAACCAGGTAGAAGAGGTATTTAAGAAGGGTCAGGTCAGAAGTACAAAGAATAAACGAGCATATATAAAAGGATATTAGTATATATAAACAATTTGCGAGTAAGGGAAATAATCTATACTCATAATATCTATTATTATAGTATTACCTAACAAAAAACTTAAAAGTTATATAAATAGAACATAATTATTTCAATACTTCCAGCCTGCGACCAAAATGGCGGACATGCAGCATTATAAGAGTTCCTTATGAAGTACGAATGAAAATTAAATGAGTGAAATGTTAAATACCCGGGGCAAAACATTTAAATAAAACAGAAACGAAAACCTTAACTTATAAGTAAAGCGAAATATAATTTGAGTTTAAATAACTTTACTCAAACTTATGAGGCATCACCCCCAGTTTTATCTTCACACATATTTTAAGTGATAGCTACAAACAAACATATTCATCACGCCTTTGTCTACGGATCTCCTACGAGACTATGGATCTCCACTTGTTACGATCTTGGCATACCTATCTCCCTTACTCACATTAGTCTATTAATGAACGCTCGTTATTTCTGGTACTTCTGATATAGTAATAGTTTTATATATATTTAAATTAGTCTTTATATTATTCTAATGTAATATTTGAAGGTACCGGCAGAGTAGAATAGTATCTCCCACTGCTCCAGGTGTAGTAAGAGGCGACTTAGATACCACAACCAATAGATGGCGGTATATCCATCCGAAACAGTGCAGTTTAAATGCACAGGCCGGGGATGGGCAGCAGCATCCCCTTCGCAAAAACTGCGCTCTGCGATTGCCAACACGCTGACCCTGCGTGGCCATTAAAGGCAAAAAACCTGCTTTCTTGGAGAGGCCAAGTGTGGACTTCTTAATGGCTGGTATGATGATAATGATTATTATTTTGAAGTTTAATTAAAATCAATTCGTAAATATTTGTGTGAGTAACAAACTAGTTTTTGTTTGAGCGGTGAACACGTGAATGTTGGAAAAAAAAATTCTCAATTCAGGAGCTCAGTCAACGGAATCGAATAAACAAATAGATTTTTTTTAGAATTAAATTGGTTTTTCTTCAATGAAAGCGAAGGCTAAAGGAAATGAAAAGCGCGGAGGGATTGTAAAAACCGGCGTGAGTGTTTCAAGAAGAAAATTTTATAAATATTGATTTTATTTCCCCATTGTAAATATGTCTTGACGCTTTTATGGCACCATATCAAAAAAAAGAATTATCTTTTATTTTTATTACAAATTACCTTTAATTTGTACCCCTCTATAAAAACAAAGGTACATACAAAGTCGTCGGTATAGATTCCTCACTTCTAACGCGAAATATATATATTTATATTAATATTATAAATATTACTTTACTTACCTGATATTATAATATTAATAGTTCACATTGATGTGTTCCGGTTTGAAGGGTGAGAGAGGCAGTAGAATTAATACTACCGTTGGCCACACGCTAGTGATATCCTTGTGTTATTATGAGCGTCTATATGCTGCGGTGACGCTTTCTATAACGCGGACTGTATGCTTGTTTGTCGATCTAGTCAAATAAAAAAAGAATCATGTATAAGCATTATTCTACTCTTTCAATACAAGACGTACAGGAAGCACTCCTGAACCAGGTGTCATAGGTGGCGGCTGAGGTACCAGAACCGACAAATGGCGATATATTAACTCGAAGTAGCGTAGCTTAAACACAACGGGGCAGGCATTGGCAGCAGCGTTCGGGTCCCGAATTTTTTGTTTATAGATTTTTAAAAACTTTCGCGTTTATAATAAACAAGGAAGTGGGTTTTAAATTACCGGTGAAAGAATAAAGAGAAAGAAAACCTGTCGTGTGTTGAAGACTTCATTGAACTTAAACTTTCATAGATATATTTTTATCACATTCTAGGAATAAAATGATTACTAAAATATCTCCTTTCTTAGCTCGTATCCTCGATTTAATATTCAGACATGTGCACAAACATATTTTTGTTTTCATAATAAAAACATAGAGGCGAAATTGGTTTTTCTTCGATGAAAGCGGAGGCAAAAGGAAATGAAAAGCGCGGAGGGATTGTAAAAACCGGCGTAAGTGTTTAAAGAAGAAAATTTTCGGCAGTCTTATGATAGTCTATATGTTTACATATTATATTTTGTAATGCTCTAAGTTAATGTAATGGCCGTTAGGTACCGGCAGAGTAGAATAGTACCTCCCCCTGTACTAGGTGTCGTAAGAGGTGACTAAGGTACTAGAACGGATAGATGGAGGTATATACATGCAAAAAAGTCAGCTTAAATTTACAGGGTGGGGATGGGCAGCAGCTTTCCCGTCGCGAAAGCTGCGCTCTGCGATTGCCAATACGCTTGCCCACCGCAGCAACTATGGGCAGCATGGGGTATCCTTTCTTTCTTTCAACCTTCAAACCCCAACATATCAATGTAAACACTGATATTTGACGGTAGCAATAGGTAAGATTGAGATACGAATGTAGACGACCTATTATATGAGATCTATCTAATGTAAACGTTTCTATTAATCACAATTTAGTTTTTAATTAACGGATAAATATGTTTTATATAAAAAAATCAAACGACAATTAACAAATAATTTGTTGGACGGGCACGAATGATATAATAAAAGAAATATTTAAATAATACAAACATTGAAATCCCTTTGATAACAACCGCAGAAACGTCGGTCATGAAAATGTAAAAGTAAATGAATGCGGGTTTAAATTGTTAAACTGAACTTTGCTCAGAAGAATTGTTCAATTGGATGGCATTTTTAATATAAATATAATAAAAAGCTTTATTTAAAACTTTTTACTACCAAGTTTATTTTGAAACTAGCGGCCCGTCCCGGCCTCGCATGGGCACCAAACATGTCCTTGCTCCAAAAAGCCTTTTCAAGCGGTGGTATTTTAATTTTTTTTATATAAATTATCACTTATAGTGGCATAACTGTAATAGAGATATGATGTTGCGACGTTTTTTGTAAAAGTTCAATAAAAATTGTAGTACATCACTTTGTTATATCTTCAATTATATTCGCAACGTTCGCAATTAAAGAAATCGTTTTGGTATTTTTTTTACACCTTGGGTTACATTATCGGAGTATTGATAAGAAACTCTTTTGTTAAATTAAATATCACGTATGTCATTTAAGGATAGTGTAGCTTTCCAACTAAAAAGAATTTTTTAAATCGGTGCAGTAGTTTCGGAACCTATTCAAGGCAAACAAATTAACAATCGAACCTTTCTTAATCGTAGTATAGATAAAAAGGTGCTAAAATGATAGGCAGCCATAATTACTTTATTCAAATAGGCCCAACACAAGCACTTTTAACATTAATATTCCCAATAGGGAAGTCATTATATGCAAAATTATATAAATACATGGCGACCCTGATGACCCCAGGGGTCACGAAAGTCATGTAACACAGAGATAAATAGTCATTAGGCCCACCTTAAACTAGTCTACTGGCACTAGACGAGTCTAAAAACTAAGTTTACTACAGGTCCATTACGCGACCTACCAGAAAGGAACCTGCAAAAAAACTGGTATTGATAAAGG
Organism: Heortia vitessoides; assembly: GCA_020976665.1. Classification (NCBI taxonomy): domain Eukaryota; kingdom Metazoa; phylum Arthropoda; class Insecta; order Lepidoptera; family Crambidae; genus Heortia; species Heortia vitessoides. Next base: position 15,831,602 of record JACJUM010003085.1, read on the forward strand.
CTCCTTTAACACCACTTATGTAGTGTAATCGTTGACTTAGTCTTTAGTGCATTATTAAGCTTTGAAGATAGAGCTTATTTATAATAAATTTTTCTTGAATTCCAGAGAAAAGACTGTTAAGTAAAATCTCATACAAATGCCCTTAAATGAGTCCATAATTTTATGGAACCGAGTTTATCTATTACTAATTTAGATTACCATTCATCTAACCGAGAATTTTGGAAATCGAAATAGAGCTATATCGTTATATGACTACAAGTAGAATAAACGATTAGACTTAAAAGGGGGTTCTTAAAAAAGATAAGCCTAAGATGATATTAATAAGGATTACTGGAAAAGCAATGGATGAAACGATGATGATAAAACAAGAATGTAAACTTGTATCTATTAAACGAATAAGAATCGGTCCCTGAAATATATGAAAAATATATTTCTTATGGTTTGTTCCACTTTCATCCAACAAGTTGCAAACAAATGTTTTCACCCGACCTAATACAATTACACGAACTGTTGCAACTTATTAAGGCTATTTTGGGTGGATATATCTATCGGTTCCGGCACCTCAATCGCTTCTTACGATACCTGGTACAGGGGAAGGTATTATTCAACTCTGCCGGTACCCCACGCAGAACAATACATAGTACAAAATAACGTCACTTTCGGCTGTCAGTCTGTCCATATGTATGTTTAGATCTTTAAAACTACATAACAGATTTTGATGCGATTTGAAATAGATAGTGACTTAAAAAAATCTTAATAAAATACATCCACAAAATAGTTTAAAAGACCAATATTTTTATGTTAGAATTTTCTAATATGATGTCGTAAATAAATAAATTTTTGGGCATTGCAAACGCTGGCTAAACCCGACATGATAGATCAAAACAACTCATACAGTAGTATACATTACCCCAAAAAAAAATTTCAAAAATATCCGCCATACTTTTTGTTTATAGTGTACAATAAACATGTTTTATCCTTGTTGCATCCGTGCAAAGCTGGGGCGGGTCGCAAGTAATAAACATATGTAATACATAAACACAAGACAATAATTTGATAAACAGTGAAAACAATTATTATAAATATCTTTTATGAACTGGTTCTAGTAATTTTATCTTATAAAACACTCACACACTTCTCAAGTTTAGTAGTCGTTTTAATAAACTTTGGTTTAGTAGAATGCGTATTTCTAGTAAGAGGCTAAAACTTCCATTGTGTTTATATTATCATAAAACTGCCTATTGTATCAACATATTACATTTCTCATTCTTCTCTAGTACAGTCGCAATGATGATCGTTATTATGCTTTGGTATTTTGGGTCAGTTTGTCTTTTCTGACAATAAAAAAAGTTTATTTTTATAAGACCAAGTCGACAAATACAGCCAAGCAGACAATCCGTGTGATAGTAAATGTCACCGCAACCTATAGATACTCTACTGAGTATCTATAAGTTGCGATATCACAGCTATGTTCGGAATGGAGGAAGAACAAGTGCATTGCCAGCTTTGCTTGTTTTCCACTCTGTTTGCGAATTTCCACTGCCTCTCCCAAACTACAAGCCGGGACACGGCAATGTGAAGCACTGTTATTTGGTAGTGAAAGTATAGTAAAATAGCATGCAGGCAAAGCAAGAGCACAAACTAAAGGAATAGAAGGATAAAATTGTTTAGATAAAGATATTTGTTTGGGGCTAATAAGGAATAGGATATAATGTGATCACGGAATTTTTTACGGGCCAACGTGGCCTAAAGTGGAACAAATCTTTCTAACGGCTCGGATAATATATATAATGAATATATTTGCTCACGCAACACCACCGTTTGACCCTATTGAAAAACAATAGATTCTGTTCAATAGGGACCTTTGTACGTTATCCCGAAGGGTAACTGAATGCCGGCATCATCATAAGAATTTAATAAACAATTTCGACACGCAATTCCGAACCCTCAACTTGAGGTAATAAGGCCGAATATGATTGATATAATTGTGATTTTTAACGGGCTCTGATGTTGTTCTAATTTCGACTCTACGGCGAAGATGATAGGGGTTATAAGTGATATTTTTTATATCAAACTGGAATACAATTAAATGGACAAAGCTAACGGGATCAATCTCTCGGGGCCTAATATTGCTGAAGTGGCGACGTTGACGGATGAGTTCAGGAACCCATATTAAATATTGCAATGGCTGGTATAATTACAGGCCTAATTAAATATCTTGACAGGAAACTTAGCTTCTATACATAACATTGACTTGTATGGTTTTAAGTTGTTTATAAAACAATCAAAAGTATATTATGTACGGTTACATCTAATTAAGAAAAAGAAAAACTGAATTTAATTCAAAAGGGCACTAATTATACTACTTGAAGAGTTGGTTGCAGTACCAATTTTCATCATTATCATATCAGCCGTTAGATGTCCACTGTTGGGCACTAGCCTTTCCCAAGGAGGTATGTGCGGCAAATGCCCAGTGCCAAGTGGGACAAGCGTAATGGCAATCGAAGAGTTTCGCGACGTAGATGCTATTATCCACACATCCACAGATAAAAACTGCTTTGTGTGTTAAAAAAGTAAAAACCTATTTCTACCGTCAACTATCAGTCTTCGCATTCCTGTGTTCCAATTTGATACTATTTAAACAAAATATTACCTGGTAATGTGACAACATTACCTTGTAAAATCACTAGCTCTATCACCCTTAATCTTTATATAAATATCTTCATGTCACTAGATTAGTGATGAGCTAGTGACGCTGTGATGACGCTTCCTATCACAACCGTATGATTGTTTGTCGAATTAATCTATTAAAATAACATAAAAATAATGACCACAACCACATATTTATTGAACATTCTTTATAAAGACATTTACATGAGTTAGAACTCATACAAAGGTCGCCGGCATTAGTACCTCACTCTTACCTATTTCTGCTGCCAAAGAGCAGTGTTTGCATTGCTGTGTACCGGTTTGAAGGATGTGAGAGGTAGGATTACTGTAGGTGGAATTACTGGATAACGTGACATAACGTCTCTTCCACTAACATCAAAACCATCCTTAACCTTATTTCATCAAGACAAACCTGAATAAAAATCTCAAAGAACTAAACTTCCAGCTGATTTTTCTCACACCGTCTCAAAGTCAAGGGACATCTTGTGAATATGTCACTTGAAGTGTTTTGGTTACATAGTCGAAACATAAGGGATATTATCCTCCCCAAATGTTCCAAAATAACAAAATAAGAACGGACCCTTTGTGAACCTTTCAGGCTTACATCAAATTGATACAATATACTGTACATTGGTCAAAACATCTAACAAAGAGACAATACGTAGAAATCTTGTTTTTGCCATGTGCGAATATTTTTGTGTGAATTTCGGAGGATTATATTGATGTTTGTTTTATTTATGGGTGAATACTTTTGGTAGTTTATGTCACACAAGTTTTTGATGGTTGTTACGGAATTTTGTGTAACAGAATATACCAAATGTCATAAATACTGATACCTGCGCATTTTTATCCTTATAGAGCAAAATCTTCGAATTGTGACACAAATATTAATCAACAACATGCCATGGAGACGATGCACAGGGTTTGTGGTTATTGGTTCCCCGGGTATTCAACAAAGAACACATTATATAAGTAAATAATCAAAGATCTCGTTTTTAACTTAACGAACTCCAATAATAAAATACATTTACAAACATTTGAGTTTTCATGTGTTTATTCCATATATTTTCACGGCCCCGATGGCGCACGTGGTAATGATTCTATCTTGTACGCTGAAAACTGTGAGTTCGATCCCCACTCAATACAAACATTAGTGTTTGAGTATTATATATATATTTGTGATTCGTCTGTTGTCCGTTTCCAATAAATTTTGCCATATTTATTCATAATGTTGTATTGTTTCACATTTCGTTATCAGGATTCTAGATATATCTGGTCCTATTTAAAATTGAACAATATATTATAAAACACATCATCAAAACATAAATTTTTAATAATAAAAATAGTTTTGTTATTAAAAGTTTTAGCGAGCTAGATTATTTACCAAAAACCTTACGGTTATAATTTAGATATGAAAAAAAAATAAAAAACCACGTTTCAAGTTCTATTTAATTAAGTACTAAAAATATTGTCATTTTAAGCAGTCATGGTTTCAAAATAGCTACCAAGTTTAACACAATCTTGGTGCGTTTCAAAACAATAATAACAAAGAGATAAGTGCGTCTTAACAATTCAAACCAAAAGTGGGAAAGTGTTGAATACCAATAATTTAATCACCATCAAATGGCTTTGGAATTACAATAGTTGCCCGATGTTGGGGTTAAATGAGGCACTTAGTTCGCCCAACTTTCCAGAATGTTCGCAACCGGCAAACAAGTTCTAAATGACTTTACAAGAAATATCCAAAGATAAAACTGCAATTAGCTACAGACATTCTGTTTTTTAATTAAATTTAAATTTTGTTAGCAATGCTCCTGCATTTTAATTGGGGGATGGCCGTTTTGGTTTTTAATGGTATATTTTTTTATTATTGTCAACCTTGGATTTTTTTAATTTCGACATTATTTTTACAGACCCTATATATAAAGCAGCTATACACAATAAAATTATATCAATAGACATAACATAAACGGGAAAATACTCAAAAAAATTAGATATCTATTTAACTTTAATGAAAGAAATATCTAAACAGAATTAATGAAGTATGCACATTAGGTAAAAAGCCACTTATATTGTACTATCGCTGTAACTAAGGAGTCATGCGCGTATTGCCCAGTATGAGCCTGAAAGCTTAGCAATGTCTAGATATTTAGAGTTCTATACAAATAAAAAAATAGTCCTTTTAGTACTCTAATAGCTTAAATTGAACTTGAATTGAACATATTTACAAGATTTTCTATAGCAAACGTAATAAAAAATAATTGATGGCGGTATAGAAAGTTTAATGGAGAACATATGTAACAACTAAGAAAAATATGTAAAATAAATGAAACATCATCATTGCAGCCGTTGTTAAAAGAGTCATTTACCCATAATTTTACATTCACAGAGAAGTGGTTTCGCGACGGGTATGCTGCTGCTCATCACTGCTTTCTTATTTGAATAACGCTGTTTTGGGTCGATTTACCGCCATCTATCGGTTCTGTTCATTCGACATGAGAGTACAACTGTGAAATATGCAGTCCTATACTACAAAATGTTTTTACTTTATGAAGACGTAAAGTTGGCAAAAGTTTGCTAACATATGAAAAATATTCTGATAAAACTGTAAAATTCTAATATTAACTAATTTACAGATATAGTCCGTTCATGTGTACTTAAATGTATTATCATCCCGAAAAGACTTTTCGGAGATCAAAAGTACCTCATGTCCTTCCCTTAGGTTCAAGCTATAGATCTACAAAACATAGACTTCTTACAAAGTTCATCTGCATTGGTGCCTCACTTTCATCTATTTCTACCGCCTAATAGCTAACAGTTAACAGTGTTCGTATTGCTGTGTTCCGGTCTGAAAGATGTAGAATTATTCTTCTTTAAATCACAAGGTTGGCAACGCGCTAGTAATATTACGAGCATCTATAGTCTGCAGTGACGCTTACTATCACATAGACCGTAGGCTTCTTTGTCAATCTGGTCTCATAAAAAATGTTACCTACCAAAATTTTATTTGTTTCATAACATGATTAATTTATCATTCTCTCTCTCTCTTTCTGAAGACATAACAAAATAACAAAACAAAAGATTTGACGGGCCCGATGGCGCAGATGGAAGTGATCCTGTCTTGTGCACCAGGGGTCGTGGGTTCGATTCCCACCCAGAGCAAATATTTATATGATGATATTTTTGTTTGCTCTGTGTATGGGTGTAAAATATATGTATTTAAGTAGTATATTTGTGATTCCTCTGTTGTCTGGCGTCCGTAACACAAGTGCTTTAAGCGACTTACCACGGAGTCAGGTCAATGTATGAGATGTTGTGGGAATTTATTATTATTATTATTATTATTATTACTTACAGCAAATAAATAGTCAAAATTAATGAGTTTTTAGCATTTTCAGTAGGTAAAAGACTCCTTACACTTATTTCAAGTACAGAAGTAATATATATTTCATCGGAACACATTTGAGAATTTTTGCAGCACCTACATTTTATCAAAACATATAATTTTACACAACAAAACGTCGCACGCGTGCTCTGTAAAGTTTTTATTAAAAATATTTTTTGTCACATAAATTAACTCGACTCTCTCGTCTGCAATATGAGCACACATGTTCTTTAAGAATATTTAAGCCTTCATAAGGCGTTCCTACTCCTTTATTTTGAATTGGCACGAATATGTTAAAATAAAATTGCCGAGTGGTTAACGGGGCTACGCTGATGAGAGTTTCTTATAAAATTCCAAGCTTTATTGTGTAGATATCGTTTATATTTAGGTATGTGTAACATCTTTTTATTTATTAGACCAGGTCGACGAATAGTAATATAGTCAACGAATGATAGTAAGCGTCACTGCAGCTTATAGACACTCGTAATGTTACTAGCGCGTTGCAAACCTCCTGATCTGAAGGTATTATGTCACATTACCTAGAAATTTCACTATCTTTTTCACCCTTCAAAGCGAGACTCAGGAATACAAGCACGTGTAATTAGCGGTAGAAATACATATTTATTAAATGGACAAATGATGATGATGATGAAATTTGTTTACACGTTACTAAAAAAAGTACTGATTACAAAAATAGGGGTTACAGTTTGGCATAGTTTTGATTTACCTATATTATATAACCAAAGGCCACCGGCAAAATTACCCCTGACTTGTGAAGGCCTACGTCCAATAATGGACTTTCTATGGCTGATATGATGACGATAAGCAAAATTATTAAGGAAACATCTTAAAAAATCTTTTTTGCGTCGACGTATTCACGCAACATTCCAAATTGATCTAAGTCCAGCAGTGGACTTCCAATGGCAAGTGTGATAATTCATTTATAAATACACAACCATGTCCGCAACAAAAGACTTAGGCGTGCGCGTACATATTTACCTAAATACCAAATTATTTACATGAATATGATACCTACAGACTTCTTTCTTGGTGGTGTCTTATTGTACCTTGTAATACGTTATCGCTATAATTAAATATGAAAAAAAATCCCAATCTGTCCAAAAGATAGATGGTATAAACATAAGCCTATTAAAGAGAAAAGATGTCTACATCATTTTCTTACATGCTCTAGATTCTGCTGTCGCTACGTCTACTGAATAAAACGATTAATCAAATAAGCGTACACATAATGGAGAACGTTTATCTGAGTTATTAATATTTAATATACAATATTATCATATACCATATTTGTAAATACACAATAGCTGTAAAGCGGCCAAGTAGCTCTCCCCAATCCTGCCAACCCCGGCCTGGCCAACTCCCCTATTTCTGTGAAGGCCTATATCAAATTCAAAGAAAATAAATTTTAAAATGGCATGTATTTGGTCGACATCTAGATATTGATAATATACAGGCACGTTTAAGACCCGTCTGGTCCTATGAGCAAAAGTCTATTTTTAAAACAATAACACAATTTGGTGCAAAACGCAAAAGCCACGAAATGTCTCTCAGTCTTGCTGTTCAGAAATAGTAGTGAACATCTTTCCAACAAAGCATTCAGTTAATAGAACATTTTGTTATTTTTCAGGCTGTTAAAGTGCTAACCTTGTTATTTTGATATCAAAGTAATCTATACTACGCCTCTCATTACTCTCATATGAGCTTTTCGTTATAAAAAAAATATGTAAAAAATGTGAATTTAATTTATATTTTTGCTTCACGTTGAACATAAAAGAGAAATCAAAGCCTATAAAGTTATTGGCAAATTCTTCTTAAATTATTTTTGACTTGAAACTTGTCTCTACTGTACATCTATGAAATAAATTAGACCTTAACTGATAAAACTATGTTTGTTAAATTAGGCAGGACAGTTAGTTTTGGAAAGACAATTTGAATACGAAAATGTTTTATTTACAATAAACGGAAAATGTTGAGAGCTTTTATAATATATTTCAATTGATTCTTGTTTATTTAATTTTATAATGTTAACTCGTTCATTTCAATATTATCTTTGTCAACTATGAAGAATGATAAGTACCGTCAATAAAAATAATACATTAAAAAAAAGCAATTTAGTTATAAATAGTTAACTCTCTGTTAAAATATTATTATTTATTTAAGCAATTTTAAAATCTCTCGCCATTTATGGTTGTAAATATTTAAATATTTTTAACTCCAGTTGATTGGTTCATGTATATATTATTTTTATTATTACTGCATAAAAAAAACAAAATCTATGTATTATTTGAATACAATATGCTCAAAAGCTGTCGGACAGATTTTCAAACAATTTCTACATTAAGTCATTTATTCAATTAAGCTTTCGCAAGCGTGGTTGCATTAGCAGAACACTGTGCTAATGCTAGCACGCTTGCGAAAGCATATGTGTCCCAGGACTTGGTACTGCTTAGCATAGCAGATATACTGGCCCGATACAGGTGCAGATCTAGCCTTAAAAAAAGGCTGTGGTCACAGCCACCAGAAAATAATCTTCAAGTTTCTAGCTCTAAAAATAGCGATAGTTCCATCAAACTTTTCATCCCCCTTTTCGACCCTTTACAACCCTTATTTCGAATTAAAAAATAGCCTATGTCCTTTCTCAGAGTCTAAAGATTGTCTGTGCCAATCATTTCATCAAAACCGGTTGAGCGGTTTAAGCGGGAAAGCGGAACAGACAGACAGACAGAGTTACTTTCACAATTATATTATTTGTAGGGATTGTGGGTATACCCTTTATGTCCACAATATTGGATCTGTCCTTGTTCCGGAAGCTTGGTTAGCTACCAGCACCCTTTAAAACATGTTTTAATGTACTCACAAGGTTATAACCATAAATAAATAATTAATTCAGACGACATCTCGTACATTCAACTGACTCCAAAACAAGTAGCTTAAGCCACTTGTGTTACGGATATCAGGAAATGGAGTTTCAATTCAAATAATATAAATATAATACTTAAAGACATATAAATAACACCGTAACAAATAAAATAAATATTTATCATACCAAATATACCCTAGGTAGAGCAAACTCACCACCCACCACTTTTCGTGCACAAGACAGAATTAGCGGCATCGGGCCCGGCAAATGATTGTTGGATTTTCATATATTGCCTCATATTGGGGGAGCATTTTACTCGTAGTTAAATCAAATAACAGAGATGCCAAAAAGTTGTTTACCAAATTAATTTTGCACATTGTTAATAGATATCATCCTGAAACGTGTAAAATAAATTCCCAAATAATAAATACTAAATAAATTCTTACAACATCTCATACATTGACCTGAATTTGTGATACGTCGCTTAAAGCACTTGCGTTGCGGACATCAGATAACAGAAAAATCACAAATATACTACATTACACGTTTCACGATGATAAGTATGTTTGTGATTATTTCGTTATCTCATATTTGATATATGAATACATATATTCTTCACCCAGATACAGAACACACATAAATATCATCATATAAATATTTTTCCTGGATGGGGATCGAACCCACAACATTTGGCGCACAAGATAGGATAACTACTATCTTCGCTATCGGACCCGTCATCATAAATACTTTGTTCTTATCTCATTAAAATTGGATGATTCCACATTTAGGAGCGTCACGAATCGAAAACTTTCAAGGCCCAAACTAAAAACGGAAGTTTATTTTTAGCTTGAATAAATGAAACGCGTTTCGAGTGGTACCAAGATTTAAGATTGGGTCGAAATAGCGACGGGTGTAATCACTTCAAGGACTGGTAAAATTGTTGTGTGTTTTATAGTCCTTCACTTGTACTAAATGAAAATAGGTACTATTGTTGCATTCATCATTATTACAGCCATTGGAAATCCTCTACTTGACAAAGGCCTTCCTTAGAAAGTGTAAAATTTTCCCATAATTGCCGCGATAGACAAGCGTGTTGGCAACGTAAAAGGGAAAGAAGGAAGCGACGGGGAAGCTGCTGCCCATCCACTTCCTATAAATTTAAGCTACACCGTCTCGGATGGATAAACCGAGATCAGTACCAGAACCGACGTTCTGGTACCATAGTCGCCTCTTACTACACCTGGCACAGAGGCAGATACTAATCTACTCTGCCGGTACCTCACGGCATATTGTTGCATTACTCAACATTTATAGGTTTCCCATGAGGTATGGGATACAAAGGTCGTCTGTATTGATATCTAACTCGCTCCTCTCCTACCGCCAAACAGCAGTATTTACATTGTTGTGTTCTGGTTTGAGAGAGGCAGTCAACATACTGGGTAATATAACCTAATATAGTCTATCCACAAGGTTGACGATGCGCTAGTGATATCCTAGCGATAACACGTGCGTCTATAGTCTGAGATGACGCTAATTATCACGAGGAACATATACTCGTTTGTCGATTTGACATAAAAATATCAACTTATTTTTTGGCTATATTTTTAAAACACTTAGATATATCTAAGTGTTTTAAAAATACTTAATCTTTTTATGTCCAATAAGCGTGAAATTATATAAAAATTAATATTTTTCTATTTATATATCAAGTGCTGCAATTGCGATGATGACGATAAAGTTAACATAAGGTATATACCAGACCCTTGATAGCCACCGGCTATTAAAACTTGTATATAAAGATCATTAAATTAACGGTCCTTCTCCGCAACCACCAGAGTATAGATCCTAAACTTGACTTGGATGGGAAATAGGAAATAATTATAATGCAGACAGTCATTACACATAGATCAACTATCAAATACCAACACAAATTAATGACAAACACTATGTCACTACGTCAAAAGAGTCGGCAAAACTAAAATAATTAAAAAATTTAAGAATATGTAAATTATTTTTTTTAGACTAACCTAATTAATCTATTTAACCTAGTAATCTCTTTGCTCGTTAAAATGTAGAATCTGTAAATATAAAAAAAAAATCGATACAGAAATAACAATAATAACGTTTTTATAATACAGTCCTTTGATAGACATGAACTGGTATGCCGCCAATACCCATACAAACACTTTGTTTTAAAAGATAATTTGAATATTTTTTTATATATATTTATTTATAAATAAACGCAATAAATGCATATGATACAAATATATATATATATAAAAATAACGTACATCAGAAATAGGATATGTAATAATGGGTAGGTACTAACGAATCAAAAGTAGTTGAATGTCTTTAATACCTCAAGCTGCGTTTTTCAAAGCATTTGAATAGGATATGATTTTAATCCCAATACTTTGAGCTAAAACATTCACTGCGTTATTTTAATATTATCAAGATTAATGTTCGGTGTGGTCCTCACCTTTGCAAGTGACTAATAAATCATGTTAAAACTTGCATTAACTAGAACAACTTCAAAGGCGGTTTGAGGTGCTATCAATCAGCCAGTAATCTGCCCACATCGGCGCACATTTCCCGGAGGCCGATCTATCAGAATCAGTTAAACATGTCCCCTGGCTGCGACCATTAGTTGACCCGCTCGAGACAAATTGCTAGCCGATGAACGGGAATCGAATGAAATATATCGGCTAGATTACTCCTGATAGTCTAAGATCCCACATCATTGTTCCTACGTTTATGTTTTCTGATTGATGTTGTTCGAGCGGTGACCCGCAACTTTTTCAGTTAGATGCTTATTAACAAAAATATTGTCTATTTAGATATTTGTCTAGACCTTTTTTTTGCGAATATGAACAGTTTTATAGGCATTAAATATCCTAGTTTCTAATAAAAGTAGTTTTAAATCAAAGTAGCAAGCAAAAAATTAGTTCTTTTTATGGCTTCAAAACGCAGTTAATTTAAAAGTTAAAAGAATAAATTCCTTACGAGTAGTGAATTCGTAAATGTTAGATATTATCCTTTTTTTTAATCCTACACATGCGAGATATTTATAACTTTCATTCAAATCTCAGTGTTTCTGACAAATAAATAAAAATATATGACATCACAGATATTTAACTTTTTTTAGAGTATTTCAACACAAAATTTAAACCAAAAAAAAACTACTTATATTGATATTCACGCATGTCTCACGTTAGCTACTTTGGTTAGGTACTGTTGGTACTGTTTTGTTTTTTTTTTCACTTCGTTTTTATATTTCACCTTTATGTTTTGTTTAGACTTAGAATATGAAGTGTAAGATTGCATCCTTTCTGGATATTACATTTATATACAAGCAGAATAAAAATAGTTATGGCCACTCCTCTCCATGTATAGCGATTTATCTCCTGATTAGCAAAATTTTGTTGTATCAGCTGTAACGAGAGCACTCTACTGCCTAATTGAGGATGCATTATGCAAGGCTTTGAGGCAATATCAGCGTCATGGGTTTTGAATCAATTGTCCTGGATTTTAAACCATCGGTTGACAGCAATTACTAACAGAGTTTTACTGTTACCTATGAACTTGGTAAACTTTGACACTCGTCAGCTTTGTTCTTCTATTGACTTAGAGCAGGAATGAGCAATATAGTTAATAAAAACTATTTTACTTATTTTTTTTTAATTAAATTTAACATTATTTCGTCAAGCCGTTACATTGCAAATTATAAGTTTAATCTCCATTTAATATTATCAACTAGAAGATCCGATTACACAGCATTTGTTAGTAGCAATAAATATGTAAAAGGTAAGAAAATATATTTGAGGTAAGAAAATGTATTCAAGGTAAGAAAATATATTCAAGGTAAAAAAAACATTTCTAACAGATCCGATTGACCTTTTATTTCTGGCGCTGAATATCATTGTATCGGTATGATTAAACGTGAAAGTTAGAAAATGCAAATGTCAAATATATCATTGAACTTAGTCTATTAGTTCATCATATGAACTGAAAAATACCTACTACTGGAAATACCCAGAGGGCAAATATTTTCTAGTATACCACATCCAGTTTAATCACAATTTAGTTTTAATATTACCCCGTTAATTTCTTCCAGCACTAACAAATTTATACATTAAAAATTTTAAATTTCCTGATCAAAACGGGTTTGGACATTGCAATTAAAAGGCTCTATGTAGTAACCCCACTATCGTAGCCAGTCTATTGATGGCTAGGCTTCGGATATTGTGCGGACAACAAAGGGCTGCACTCGTGCAGACCGTTTCCAAAAGCAATATTCTTGTCCACGTGATCCTTCTCTTTGCCTCGTTTGCTTGCAACGACGGGTATTAAAAAATAAAGTAAACGTGACCAAGTAAAACAATTGACCAATTTGCAAAACATTTGCAAATCCATTTATTTTTGATAATAATTAATCGATCCATTTCCACCTTTGGAAGTCTATTGTTGGATATAGGCCTCCCCAAGAAAGTGGGAATTTGCCCATTTTTGCCGCGCTGGACCAGCGTGTTGGCAATCGCAGAGCGCAGCTTTTGCGACAAAAATCCTGCTGCCCATTTCTGCCTTGTGCATTTGAGCTACGCCGTTTCGGATAGATATACCGCTATCTTTCGGCCCCAGTTACTCAGTCATCTTTTACGACACCTTTGTGCCTTTATACCTCCACCTTTATAGTAGGTATATACCTTTATACCTACACCTCTATACCTACACCTTTATACCTATACCTCCATACCTACACCTTTATACTTACACCTTATACCTACACCTTTATACCTACACCTTTATACGTACACCTTCATATCAACATCTTTATACCTACACCTTTATACATACACCTTTATACCTACACCTTTATACCTACACCTTTATACCTACGCCTTTATACCTACGCCTTTATACCTACACCTTTATACCTACACCTTTATACCTACACCTTT